>VUQR01001084.1:0-13626 GCA_015108515.1 Hemichromis elongatus
CACTTCTCATCTTAAGCAACCATGCATCGTTGAATTTTAAACTTTGTCATTAAGAGATACTTCTTGATATTTAGGACCTTGAGAAAGTTTGGCAGAGCTGCTATACTGTAGTTCACAGTTCAGATAACAGACTACTAAATGGCACCTCCATTAACTTTTAAAACTTGGGTAACCCAAATATTTTTCTGTGACAGTTTCACTGCATTTGTCACTCTTCAGTCACAGATTTCTTGTCATAATTTTGAAATTCTTCATGCTTGTCTGGCAGTCAGTAGCCGAGAGAGGCACGTCCTTATTGGGCCCTAAAGCAAAAACACAGTTTGCGAAGGCTAAGCCCCGCCGAGTGACAGCTTAGATAGAAGTGTGCGCTCTGGAAGACAGGCTAATTGGGCTGAAAGGAAGATTTGCATTAAGAAATGGCAAAGGTGTTGTGCTGCCTAATCGCATTTAATCAGAGAAAGGGGGAAAAAAGAGGGAGGAAGAGCATCTAAAACAAGATTAAATTATGCCGTTAAAAGTCTCTTTCACATCAGCAAAACGACCTCCGTGCCATTTTTCCTTTTTTTTTATTACACTGTTGAATTGAGACTGATTGTAAAAGTGTAGTTTCCTGTTCTTGAAAATAACCTTCAGTGCAATTGTACTCCGATTCAGAACTGTGTTTTATACTCAGCGCAAACAAAATAAAGAGAATTACAGTAAATCAGTCAGTGCCTGAGACAAGTGAAGTTAGCGAAGGAGGGCTGTGGGGGGGGGTATCACTTATGTGTTTTACAAAGTTACACTTCTCCTTGGAAGGGGAATGTTTCCCACAATGAAAAATGATGTTAACACCTATCTGTGGGCAATAGCTAAGAACCTTTGGAATGCTCTTAAGAGAGAGATTCTATTTTATTGCCCTGCTTTTTGGCTTCTCTGATGTTTCGGGGTTTAAGGCAACATCATTCACCGCACAGCAGAGGTGTTAAAGGACTGAACAGATGTGCTGGCATTGTAAAAGAGGGCGAAAGCTGACAAAAAGATAGATGGCGAGATAAGAGGGGTGAAAGAGAATGATACAGTAAAGACAGAGAAAGACTAGGAAAAGACAGAGAATGAAAGATGAAGTGGCACAATGCCAGTCTATTGCCTTACCTTGTTATCTTCATCCCACTCTGTTCCAGATTTATCCACACTTCAGACAGGCATCAAATCCATCACAGCTTCCCGGGTTTTGTCCTCTGGCCAATACACACCACTGACAAACATCAAACAACATTAGTTGTTAAATACTTTGTAGTAACTTGTACTTGATTCATAATGTCATTAGGGGCTCCTAACAGGAAATCAATTCATGTAATCAACAGCTATGCTAGTGTGCTATCTCATCTTTCTCTGTGCTAAATGAGACTGAATTATTGTACTCAAACACGCTGGCAGAAATGTTTGGATTGATTTTTGAGGAAACCTTATGTATGATGCAACATATTGTTATCAATCAATATCGCTGTTTTAGACATGTAAGGCAGACAAAAACCATTAAAATGAAACGTGTTGTTCATACAGGCTGCATTACAATAGTGGGTTTGCACACTGGATTTATTAAGCACACTCTGCGGTTGTTGTTTTTCAGTTGAACAATCCCCTTTCCTGTAAACAAACTGAACTCGGTATACGCTGTCAGAGCCTCCACAGCCATTGTGGTGTGGCAATGCAAATAAACTGCGAATCTGTGACGTTCGTGAGTTCACATGCATTATTTGTAAGAAGGAGATGGAGCGTGGTGTTCATATATAGCCATGTCAGAGTGCATTAGAGAAAGTTTCACTCTCCCGCTGATGAAACATTCGTTTAGCCATGGAGTCAAGCCTGTTTTACTGTGAGGCAAACGCAGTGCTGCACAGGTTGAAAGATACAGATGTTATGATCACGGGTGGAGCGCAGTGTTATGTAAGCTTTGCTGGTAGTCAGGATGTCTGTACCCAATGAAAAGACCCTTAGGGCATCTGCTCATCGCACCGTTTGTCTTTAGCTGCTTTTTTCCCCTTCCAGTATAACAGGAGGGTAAATTATTTAAACAATTTTCCCCCTATACATCGCCTGCCACATAAAATGACCCAGTATCCAGTTTCAGGTATGAAGAAGTGTCATGTGACTCTATTTTAACAGTTTAAGTAAGGCAGGTGGACAGAAAGACGAAAGGTGGCGCTCAAGCATCCTTAATAAGTGCCTTTTTTTTCAGTTTCTGTTTTATAATTTTAGATTTTAATTTGAAATTTTGCTCATGGCATCAATTCCCAATTAAAAGCATGCAATGCTAAGCAATTGTGTTTTTGTAATTCTGCTGAACCACACATGCTCGGCCCCCTTTCTGCAACTCTCTTTGTCACAGTCAGCTATACTTGTGCCATTCGAGTTCCCCGAGGAGAGGTATCTTGTCTCTTCCCTGCTTTTACTGGTGACACCCAGGTAGCAATAAAGTTTGCCTTAGCCTCATCTGTTTGTCACTGGTATTAAATTAAAAAACCTATCAATGCTGCCAACCAAATGTAAGCAATAACCAACCAACATCAGCTTATAAAAAGCAAGCCAGTCTAATTTAAAATGTAAAAGTCAACTTAGGCACTTTGTCTGAAAACAGAAAGAATTAGGTGATCATTAGTCTTTCAAATATTTGGATATTGGAATAGTTCGCCCTTGGCCTACCCTCTTCCAAAATTTCCAGAAATCTAACAGATTGTTCTTTATTTCCATTGCTTGCAGGCGATTATTAGATTATTATGAACTCACAAGCACACACTGTGATGAGAAGACAGTACACGCATCCAGTCGTGGTGTGTGGGCAAGTGTGGAAAGTGTCCGACGACGTGGGCGCTCCACGAGACACAAGTAGCAGCGTGTCGCCCGTGTGTGAGTCTGACCTGCTGCAGAGAGAAAAACAACAGCCAGAGATGATGGAGTCGGTTTGTGCATGATGTCCCAATTAGTTTGGATAATTTGCACATGGCCACCTGACTGAAATATTACCATGTATTCACAGAGCGCAAAAATGCAAATACAACCTTAATTGCACATTTAAAGACAGCTTGTCAGTGTCAGTCAGTTATTTATATCATTTTTTCCACCGTAAATATTGTAAGTTACTTTAATATAGGTTAACCCTCATTTATCCTGTACAGTACTGACTGTTGTTTATGTCATATGTTTACAAAGGAGAGGTTAAGAAAACAGAAAGGGCAGGCAGAAGAGGGCAGGGGCTTTCTGAGCAATCCCCCCTCCTGAGCTGTAAATTGCCTGTAGGTATGAGTGCAAATGACCCAGCCTTTAGTGCCGACTGAATGCATACAACTACTCTGCAACTGTCAATATTCCAGAGGATGATCAATTCGATCAATGTTTCTCTTTGTGGGCTGCTGTTGCTGTTTAGGTTTATGCACATTTGTCTGCCTTACACATATATGAACTTAAGTAATATCTGTTATTTTTTTCCCTTTTTTAAAATTAGAAGTTATGTCCGTCCATCCTTTGTAGCTATAACAGCTTCAACTATTCTAGGAAGGTTTTCCACAAGGTTTGGGAGTGTTTATGGGAATTTTTTACCATTCTTCTAGAAGCGCATTTGTGAGGTCAGACACATGTTGGACGAGAAGGCCTGGCTAAAAGTCTCCACTCTAATTTATTCTAAAGGTGTTTTACTGTTGATGACAGGAGTCTATGGAGGCCAGATAAGTTCCACATCAGACTCGCTCATCCATGTCTTTGTGGACCTTGCTTTGTGCATTGGCGCACAGACATGTTGGAACAGAATATGGCCATCTCCAAACTGTTCCCACAAATTTTACCCGAATTTTGAGATTATCCAAAACTGAATACTGAATAAATGCCCCTAAATCCACCCTTCACCCTTCAAACCCTTCTCCTGACAACCGATTAAGTCCAGTGGTGCTTTGCCTTTACATCACTACATCTGACGCTTTGGATTTTGCATCATTTTCCATCTTCTACCTCAGAGATCTGACTTGAGCTTGAAGAAGGGAGCAATGTTTCCACATGAGCAATGTGGTGAAGCAAACATTTACAGCTGTCAGCCCTTTGCAGTCTTGCTGTTTCCATTACATTTTAGGATCTCACAACATGATGTAGCATTTTTATAACAGCTCTGACCATGTTATAAATTCTCAGAATAGAGTTTTTAATATAACCAAGGACAACAGAGGAAATCCAGTGGTTTCAGCTCTGGATTTCTTGTATTTTGCTGATCTGTACTAACTTGAAATGCCTGTATTTTAACGTGGAAAGGCAGAAATAGCTGTAACAACTGTTAGTGGTAATGTTTAGAATACCACCATGAGGCTGCCTTATTTGAAATATCTACTACAATAATCTTTATATGCCCTAAAACGAGTGACCTTATGTCTGAGAAGCAACAGCTCTATCTACATGTAATGGTTTAACATTATTAGGGCATCTGATTGAGTGATAAATCCCCCACCTATGTGTCACTTTTATCTGTCGCCGAGCTCTTCAAGGTTATCTCAAACGCACAACACAAAGTACTCCCACCCAGCAAAAGTGAAGAAGCAGAAAAAGAACCTAAACCATCAGTCACCAATTCTATTTCCCAGCTCGGGGAGGTGGTACAGCCGGAGGGGAGGAACAGTGACTTACACACCTCCACTTAGCCCCAGCTGAGGGCCCCCCACCACCCCTGAGATAGAGTTACCACAGGGGGCCACTTGGAGGCTAAACGCCCTTCTTCAGCAGGCCCCTCAGGGCCCCATTGTACATTCGTCCCTCAGTGGGAGCCCTTGCCACTGCAATCTCCAGCCAATCATCTTCCCCAGAGACAGTCTCATTTGTGTAGACCCTGAGTGAACTTTATGTGGATGTGTAGCAAAATTCACAAGCCAAGGACTTGTTCAATAGAGGCTGGTACATTTGATATCTGAAGAAAGGTGTAATGTCCTACAGTGTGTCACGGCTTTGAACAGAAATGAAAGGCAAACATCTTAATATTAAAATGCTGCGGCTTGTTAGTTGGTTTAACATCATCAACTGAGTCACATTAAGCGTGCCATTTCAGGTCAGTGATTTGCTGCCTCTAACTTATGACTATTACCTGCTGTTTGTCATTACATGAGGGATTTTGTCATTGTCACCATGGGTTAATAGTGGCAAAGCATCGCCTTTCTTAAGGGAACACAACTTTGTGAAGGAATTTAGCATCAGACCATAGCTTTGCTTTTTGAAAAGGGATCTGACCCTGCGGGTTTTGCACCCTGTGGCCTCCAGCAAAAGGGCAAATCTGTGTGGCTTTCCTCAGAGATAGAGTCCTGAGGCAGGGGATGGATCAGGCCTATCGCCTGTCTCCCCTGTGCTGGCTAAATCTAGTGATAACACTGGTGTGAGCTAACATATGGTGTTCATCCTCCCAAGTCCAGGACAGGGCAGCCGCTCCACAAAACGTAATAAGCCAATAAACCAGCTTTTCTTTCCATTCAGCATCCTTATCATAAGCTGATGGGTGAAAAAGAACTAAAATGAACCAGTGGCAATTACTAAATTTATCAAATGTGATATAATTCCAGTGGACTGCGGCTGCTTTTCTTTCATATAGTTATGCAGTTCAAAGAATCCAACTTGATAGACTTGAACGATGCATGAAAAGTTGAACTATGTCACATCTTTATTCCGTTGGTGCTTTTGTTTTGATATAAGCCTCAAACTTCTGCCGTAGCTCAATTGAACACTATATTCCAGTGGGGCTTAGCTGTTTCATCTCCCTTCTGTCTGGTTTTCCCAGACTGTAGGGTCTCTGTCTATCAAACACTATGTTGTACATATGTGGAGGTGGACACAAAAGAATAATTCTGACAGTGTCACTGCAAGACTGCTCCCTTGTGGACTGAAACTAAGTATGTTACTATGGGTCGTGGCAGTTACTGTCATTTCCTGGAAATCCTTTTGTCTTTTCATCCCGCTGCAACAAAAAAAACACAATTTTCCGTAACACCGAACTAGTGCATTACTCAAAAAAAGAAAGTCCCACAGGCCACGATTCAGATTTTATTTTGGCTTCCAGCAGCTACAAAAGAGATAACTTAGATGGTTTTATTTTTGTTTTGCCTTATAACTGTCTTACTTTGATTTTTTTTAGTGTTCCTGTGTTAAAAAAAACAAAAACAAGAAGAAGAAGTGCTTTTTTTTTAAAAGCACAAAGATATTCACTTCTCGGAGCAAGGTTCCTGTGAGTTGACCTCCAGTGTTTTCCCAGACTTACCACCTTCCTCTTTTTTCATTTATTTATATGGTTGAAAGTTGACTTAAAGTCTAAAAAGACTTATAAAATACAGCCACTTAACTTCATTAAAGGCACCATTTTAATTATTAATATAATGTAAATATGTCTACTCTTTAACTAATTTTGACCTCTATATTGGCTGAAATAATCTTAAATGAAAGTTATGTGTTTTTTCCTAATGAGGCAGCCCTGATGGCACTACTATTTCTCAATGCAAGTCAGTTTTATTTATGTAACATCAAATCAAAATAACAGTCGCCTCAAGGCGCTTTACATTGTAAGCTGAAGAACCTACAATAACAGAGAGAAAATACCAACAATCAGCAGTTATGAACAAACACAGTGGGAAGTAAAAACTCCCTTTTAATTGGAAAAAACCTCCGGCATAACAAGGGTCAGGGAGAGGCGGTCATCTGCCACGACCGTTTGTGGGGGGTGGAGACGAAGGCAGGACAAAAGACATGCTGTGGAAGAGAGCGAGAGACTGATAATACTTAATGATTAAAAGCAGAGTGGTGTGGACCTTTTACACTAGTACCTACTCGGCTTGAATCAACTCAGTTTTTTGGGTTTTTTCATTAGGTAGCAGTGCCTGGTACCAGGTACTTTTTTATTACTTGCTCAGCTGGGGTTCGAAGTGAGTTAAGGCAAGCTAAAATATTTGAGGTCAACAGACGCTATAACCACCCAAAGTAACATTAGGTAGTACTCAATTGTAATTGAAAACAACAAAAACTGAGTAAAGCAGTTGAGTCGAGCTGGGTAGGTAATAGTGGAAAAGAAGCTGAATAGAAAATGCTCAGTGTATCATGGGAAACCCTCCCAGCCTGTAGCGTAACTAAAGAAGGATTCAGAGTCGCATGATCCAGCTCTAAATATACGCCTTAAAAAAGAAAGAAAGTTAGAAGCCTAATCTTGAAATTAGAAAGGGTGTCTGTCTCTAGGATCCACAAGTAGACCAACAGTCTGAGAATGAAGCGCTCCACTGGGGTGATATGGTCTTTAAGATAAGATGAAGCCTAATTATTCAGGATTTTGTATGCAAGGAGCAGGATTTCAAATTCGATTCTGGATTTAACAGGGAGCCAGTGAGGAGATGTCAATATAGAAAAAATGGGCTCTCTCTTTCTAGTCCCTGCCTGTGACCTGCCTGTTTGCTGCCTTTTCGAAATATAAAACAAAACACTTACACGTACAGTGGCTCAGGTCCATAAATCTAGTGATTCTGACAGACTGAACAATCCTTAGGGTACATGTGTACAAATAGGTTATGAGAGCCCTAGTTATCAGCTCTACAATATTTGCAAAGATAAGCACTGTGCCGACTAGCTGGAGGCCTGATTTGGTGTAAAAGGTTAGCAAAGTCATTGAGCTGCAGCTCGTGTGATCTTGCCGCGGCAGCATCCATCTTTGTGAGAGTAATGTGAGTGCTGTGACATTCTCCTAGTTTTAGTGAGGGCACGGAGAAAGATCTGTCAGCATGACGCAGATTGGTTGCTAGATGCCAAAGGTGGGAGGCTGTAGATGTGTGGCTCTGCGCTCAGTGCCTCTAATTTACATAAAGTAGTTTGTATTCCAAAGTGGTTTGTAAAAAGATGTGCAAGCAAGAAATCCATGTGCAAGCTACTGTACGGTAACCAATTATATACAAGAAAGCATTTGAAATCCCCTGGCCTATTACAAATCTCTCTCTGCGTCTCCCCTGCTCACCAGAAACAGATGTCCAAGTGACCTGCCTCCATTAACCAGAGCTCCTCCAGAGTATAACTCAGCACCGCTCCAGACCCTGCCCAGCCTCCAGACAGCAGAACCAGCCCACCATCATCGCCACCCCTCTGCCCAGATGTGACGATTTCAAAGCAGACTCAGATTGTGACAGCGGGGCAACAAGCCAAGACTGGCTCTACCTCCATGTAACTCCTGCTGGAGGTGAGAGAGTGTGAGCTGGACTTGGCCCATCCCTCTGCTGTAAGTGGTCATTAAAGAGCTGGCTGACAGCGCTTTCCTCTGAGTAGCGGTGGAGTTGTCCTGTTCACTGCACTAGCTACTCCACTCAACACCACAAGGTTCAGTTTAATGGTGTCTGCTGGTTAGTACTGATCCATCTGTCACCGTGTGAGTGTGCTAGCTATCATCATTCTCTGTAGCCCTGTTCTGTGCAGCGTGTGTCATCTCTTCACTGACGGTGCTAATCTTTAGGATTGGATTCACTTTCGTGCACATAGGACAAGAAAAGACATGTGAGAAGATAAGGTGAAGTACTTTCCTCACTCACTGTTTTTCAATTTCCCCCCTTTTTTGTCTTATTTTGAATACGTTGCTGTCATTTTCCTTCGTTTTAGAAGATTAGAAATGGAGAACAAAACTGGGTTACAGATTGTTCCTGGGATCATCACAGTGTCTCATTTCTGTGAACTGAATTTGAAGCAAATTGAGACTGTTTGACACAAGTGATCCACAGATTGCTAAAAAGCAAAATGTTTAAAGCAGCATTCCTTTTGTGGAATAGATCCCCACAATTACCATCACTACATGCATTTCCTGGCTATCTTTACGTGTGGATGGCAGAAAGCCATGTCCCCCTCCTGTATGTTTTCTATCCTCAGAGATCTGATGTGATTTCAAGTAAAACTCCCAGTTTCAGTATAAATATTAGGCTAATACATGCCCCACACTATCACACCCCGCTATCACTAATCAGGTGCCATTGTTTTTCCTTCTACCACATAATCATCAATATTGATGAGGCATCATTTGATTATCATGGTAGCATTATGCTTAGAGTTAATGGCAGATGTAATTTTATACCCATCAACTACAACATAATATTCTATTTCTTTTTCATCCTTCAATTCCACCGAATTGTTCTCGCTCCAGGTATTCCAGCAAATGGTGAATAAATTACTTGGAGACGCCCAGAAGCCTTTATGGTTTTTCATTGTTATTCATTCAATACGGTTCTGGGTTTTATTTATCTATCTTTATTTTATGTTGGAAAATCATGGCAGATAATCTTAGGAGCAGGCATAGGAGAATTAAGCTGCATGGTGCCTTGGTTGGTTTCCCCAGCTTTCTACTTTCTGTCTGCCCCTTCCTCTCCCCATGCCTGCCTCCCAATCCAATCTACGCATTTATCAGATGGAAGTGATAAGCTTGGGGAGCACACGCGGAGGCACTATGGCAGCTAAGCTCTCTATGTGGCTGTGGTATATTGCAGTAACTGGATCTTCTTCTTGTGCATTTCTTTATGTGCAAGTGTGTAGTAAACAGTAGCAAAGGTCAGGATAGGACAAAACATTAGCGCATATTAAAAACTTTTTTTTTTAATCACTTCTGTAGCCCCAGCGGTTTATTCTTGTACTTACTTTGCTGTTTAAGTAATTTGCAATCAAGAAGTTGTGATGTAATTAAAAGCCATTTAAATGTGACCATTATTCCCTTCAAGATCATCTTTTTGCGCAGCCATACACAGTTTGCAGCCCTCTAACTATGCGTGTATTGTGGGCTCTACTATTTTCTCCCACTTATCCACAGTTGAGTTGTAGTGGGAGGACAAGGCCTCAGTCACAAAGCCCTTTCCCACTTGTTTGTGAGTGGCTGCTAAAGGTTGTTAGCAGTTGCTAAAAAATCAATTGTTAAGGCTGCAGTCAGGCTTACGGTCCAGTCAGTCACTCCCTGGCAACCTGGCGGGTATTCTGGGACCAGTTGCAGAGTGGTTGCTAGCAGTTGCTAATGTGAAACTGGTCTCAAAGAGCTATAGTTTGCTGCACCAGAAACCTCCTTGCTATTTCCTCGGTTCCTAATGGTTGCTGTGATTGCTGGTCGTTTGCATGGAAGATCCCCACTTGACTTGCCAAGCAGTAGTGAAACTGTGAAAAGTGAGACACAGTGGAAACTGAGAACATTAGCCTTCAAAGTAAAAGACAAACCATTTAAAGGTGTTTTAGTGGAGTGGAAAGGTACAACTTTTATTTTGAAGGCAAATGTTCTTTGTGCCCTCACTAAAACCCTAATGTAGTAATTAGGGTGTAACTGCAGGTTGTTTGGAATCACTTCTGCTCAGTATACGCGTGCCTAAGTGTAAATTTAAATTATCAAGCGTTGTTAAATATGTTAAAGCGAGTTAACAGTATACATTAAATTAAAAAATAAAAAATAAAAAAAGAACTTCCCTCTGTATCCATAAAATGAATTGCCTTCATCCTTTCCCTCAACACTTTATCTTTCTTCTATTCAACTATTTATCTATCTGGGAGAGCATTCATGTGTCACTTTCTCTTATCCTTGGAGACAAGCATGGAGACAATGGTTCCACTGCAGCATTTCCTCTCATTCTGTCTCTGCCCAGCAAAACATGACGGAACAAATGAACCAATTAAGTGTGCTGGTGGCTGTGTTGTCCCATGGGGGGCATCTAAAGAACTGAGACGGCCTGATTAGCTCAGAGGTAGACCTGACTGGAGACAGCCAGCTAAGACGACTCGAGTGAGAAAAGCTCCCATTATCTGAACACACACCGCGTGACAGTACACATAAGTGTATTGTTTCCTCTGCCTTTGGCGTTTTGATTGGTGTTGATTGGTGTCAAGGATGTTTTAAAGTTGATTTTTTTTCTTTTTTTTAGAGGGGGACATACACAAACAAACAGGTCTGTGTCAGATTAGCAGAGGGAGCAGACTTGAGAGATGTGCTCTGGATGTTAACTGCATTTTGCGTCAGAGACGGACTTTGCAGCCGGTAATATGCTCTCAAAAGTGAGCCACACGGTACGGCAACAAATCACCTCCATGACTGACATCTTCAGGTGGGGAGTCTGGGAATATTTAAGCCACTTTTACTTTACTTCCATTGATCCTATGTGCTAAAAGAACACCTAGATGGGTTCCAGCAGAGTTGAAACAAGAATAATCAGTTAATACCTACAGTATTGAGCTGACCTAACCCTATAATACCGAATCTCTTTTCAGAAACTGTTAAATCTTTATGTTATCATACACTTGCAGACAGTGAAATCGCCTCTGACAGTGAGAACTGGGTGAGGGTAGGGGCTCTTGGTGCCTTGGATGCTCCGTGCAGCTATATAAGAAAAGTACTGTTGCATTTTTTTCCCTTTGCTATTTTCTTTCTTTGTTCTATAATACAAGGCTATAAAACTGTTTGTCATTATATAAATGAAAAATACAAATTAATTACCATATATTTTCATATTGCATATATTTTAGTGACTGGGTGCTACAAATTTTCTTTGATAAAAAAAAAATGGATCCAAAACCTTAACATTTAAAATGTTGAAATTTAAAAAATTCAAAATTTCTTCTATATTCTGTACATTTTTTTTACATACCTGTTGCACCAACAATGTGATTCAACAAAACAGTGGTAAACAGGACAATTTATTTTACTTAAAAAAAAAAAAGTTTCTCCTCCTACACACCTGTCAGTCATTCGAGTCTGCATAGATTTTAAACCATATTCTGTGTCTTGCATTAAAAACTATTTACTCTTATTGTAAGGCCGGATGCAAGACAGGCTAAGTAACTACAAACCAATGGATTTTTTTATGGACCAGCAAGGCTTTAGTTCACTTGACTGGTCTGGTTTCTGTCGAGGTCTACGTGAAGTAGAAAAGTGATGTCCAACCTATTTAATGTGCACAATTTAAATGCACAAATAAAAGAGAAGGCATGTTAAGGTGTCATTTTGCCTTGCCCAGGCCTTTTTCACTGAGCAAAACTTCTTTTTTCATAATCACTTACCATCTGGCACACAAACATCTCCATTTGTCCTTTCTGCCAGGTGTACCCCTAATTTATTTTCAAAAAGCAGTAAACTCTTGACCGTTGATGAACCAGCCTAGCATTTCTTTTCATATTAACCCAGGTATTGTGCATATTCCATTCTTACCCATGTTTTTTGTCCCTCCCTGTGGCAGGTTGTTGTGATGAGAGCAGCAAATGCACCTGCTGCGGCAGCATCCCCAGTCCGCATTTGTTTGGTGCAAATGGTCTCAGTTTGATGTTGCGTTTCGACCACCCCTAGATTAGGCATAACACTGCTCTCTAGCTGGGGCAGGCCATAATCCAGGGGCAGCATCGGGTATTATATTCAAACAGGCAGCTGAAGCTGAAGCATCAGCACCATTTTCATTAGTCGCCTGCTCAGCCTTGGTGCCATTTTCCATGCTCTCCTAAACTTTTTTGGCAGTGGAACCAAAATTACTTTGTCACATTACATTAAGGTGGATAACAGATAGAACCTGTATGTACTTATAAATTTAGCAGCAGTTCTCTTGAATTTGTAGCAAGTGCTGAGTGGTGCCTTGGAGATTGTACTCTCCTGTAATTACACTTAAATGCAGTAGATGTTTTGTTTACAAATACATATATTGTACATTTGGAAAGGCTATCAATTCAACAAACAAAGACTTTTTCTTTCTGTTTTTTATATTTTTAGTGGGCTCCGTCTGTTCGTCAAGGTGCCCGAGATCCCTGAGATCCACTGTAACTTTTCACCCACCTTGCAGATTTAATCTGTGTGACATTTTGTTGACTTTAAATGCATTTCACTGCCAATGCCAAGGTCGAATCTGCTGTCTGTCAAAAAATCTGGGATTCACAGAAAATGTCTGTTCAGGAAATACTTCACATGCATCACTGGCGAGTTTGTCAGGTTTCTTTAGTTAATCCTCACCCGATAGAGGTCATCTGCACAACATTTTACCTTAACGACACAGAATATTATACATGGATTCATTCCATGCCCTTTGATAGAACATGCTGAATAGGTGACTACACTATGTCAGGTGTTCAGTACAGGCTTTTTCCTAGTCTATCAGTTCAGGACTTACTCACCTCTAAAATTGGCTCAGCCTAACTTTTCCTTCCTGTTTTGCTTATTTTCTGACATTATGGCATTCGCCCTTTCTTTTCTGTCATTGTGATACCAACAAAATCTGCAGTTTCCGGTCCTTGGGGGAGAATGGGAAAATTCAAAACCTCTTCATCTACGTGGCAGTTTTAGGCACCTTGTCCCCCATGGTCAATTTGTTACCATGTGGAATGCCAGGGGGTGTCCTTGGGGCTGACCAGTGGTCATTGCTCTCCCTGACACTCAGAGGGAGAAAAAGAAGGAAGTAAAGGGAGAGAAAGAGAGTGTAGTAGAGAGAGATTGAACCTGACAAAGGCCCTGAAACAGATCTGTCCCACTCAGCAGAGCCAGGGGAGTATGCAGTGAGGTTGTCAGCACCTCTCATTAGTCAAAGGCAGGCTCCCTGACAATGTGACACTGATTACTGAAAGCCCTGATTCAGACTTTCTCTCCTTGTCTGTGTAGCCACAAACACCGCT
>VUQR01001090.1:0-13721 GCA_015108515.1 Hemichromis elongatus
AGGCGACTGAGGTCCTTCAACATCTCCCGGACAATGCTCAGGATTTTCTATGAGTCTGTTGTGGCCAGCGCAATCCTCTATGCCGTCGCATGCTGGGGGAGCAGGCTGAGGGTCGCAGATGCCAACAGACTCAATAAACTGATCCGTAAGGCCAGTAATGTTGTGGGGATGGAGCTGGACTCCCTTAAGGTGGTGTCGGAGAGGCAAATGTTGTCCAAGATAAAGACAACGTTGGATAACACCTCCCA
Organism: Hemichromis elongatus; assembly: GCA_015108515.1. NCBI lineage: Eukaryota > Metazoa > Chordata > Actinopteri > Cichliformes > Cichlidae > Hemichromis > Hemichromis elongatus. The sequence continues at coordinate 249 of VUQR01001090.1, forward strand.
CCCACTCCATGACATGCTGGTCAGTCACAGGAGCACGTTCAGACTGAGACTGAGGTTACCGAAAAGCACCACTGAACGACACAGGAAATCATTCCTGCCTGTGGCCATCTCCCTGTACAACTCATCCACTTAACACAGTCTTCTGATACACCTGTTTTGCACATGTTCTTACTTCTTCCTTTCTTCAGCTATTTATTAAGATGTTGACTATATGTACATATATATATATATATATATAGGGATGTATATATTGTGATTATTTCGTTATTTCTTTTGTGTATTGTCTGTCTTGTTAATGTCTGGAGCACTGTAACCTAAATAATTTCCCCTAGGGATCAATAAAGTATTCTGATTCTGATTCTGATAACAAAGAAAAAGAAATCCTTAAAAAATGCACAATGCGTAATTAGTTTTGTAACTTTAATTAAAGTGATTCTCAGTACTTTTTTTCAATCCACATGTTGAAATTGAGCAAACTGAGCCTGAAACTTAATATACCACTCTTTTATGATGTGTGGATATAGGGAAAGTAATACATTTTAAGCAGTGTTGATTTAAATAAGCATTATTAAAGACCCAATTAGCTTGTTAAATAAATCCATATATGTCCACTCACAACCTTGTATCAGTTTCTATCAGCTGCTTCCTACCAGTAACTTTAATTACAGCTGATTTTGTATTCATAGCGCAATAACATGCATGTGTAAAATTATAGAAACTAAAAGGTGACTGAAACAATTAAACCTTGGAGCAATTAAAATGTACCTCGTTTGAACTTTAATGTGATAATTGAAAATGTCCTCACTCACGGCAAAAATTATGCCTGCATGTGCATGGTGAAAATTAATTTCTGTAGCCCCTGATTCTAGAGTAGACACAACTGCCTAAAATGCCTCCGTGACCTACCACACTGATGGTCATATATCACCACTGACTGTTTAATTATAACGAAGACATCTCACCCATGTAGGGTGCACCGTATCTCCATGCATATCTATCAGGCCAGAGATAAGAAGAGTAGTTCTTCACTCATATTGTGTGAGCTCAAGAATATTAAATGACCTCAGGCTCAATTATAAGAAATGAGCCAGACTCAGTTTAAAAATTAAAATGTTTCCTGGCCGTTTTGGTTTTTTAGTCAAATTTTAGTTTGTGAACTTATGTTTTTATCCTAATATCCCCCCAAAAAAACACTATTTTCAAATTTGTGTTCTGCTGTAGACACCCAGATCCCATGTAATTGATGATTATGTTCTGTAATATGGCATATGAAAGGCTTTCAGCTGCCAGCTTTTATTGCATCTCATTTTGATAAAATACTACCTGTCCTCCCAGTGAACTTAAACATGTCATTTCTTTTAAAAAAAAAAAGCTCTCTGGTGCTACACACTCGTACTCGTAGGACTGATTGCTATTTCCTCTGAACAACATATTCAAATTTCTGCTGCCTTATATCATTTTTGGTGCTGATTGCTAAGAAATGCAATTATATCTCACCTGGAATTATTTTTCACAGCACAAAAAACTCTCACTGTTGCATCATGCATTGGACATCATATTTTTCCTCTTGTAATCTGCCTCAGCTGTAGGATGGTGTTTTTATTTAAGGGTTGGTTCACTACATCTTAGAGCCTGATCATAACAAGGGAGCTACTGCTTTCTACAAGCAAACTGTGTAGTGCTACTGGTTAATAATTTAAAGAATTATTTTTTTTTTCCTTTTTTATTTCTACAGGGCTCAGAATAATTTTCCAGAAATAATTTAAATTCTATCAATCACATCATTTTTGCCCTCAATTTAAAAAAGAAATGTATGACTGTGTTTGTGAATTTTAATGGGAGATTGTTGGGCTGATATTTTGCAAGACAGATTTCATCATAGAAGAAAATCTCTCTCTCTCTCTCTCCATACATCCATCCATTTATCCATCTATCTACCCTGTGGAAGCTGGGATAGGTAGTACCAGTCTATCTATGAATAACATTTCTAGATGGAAGCCTTGGCAATAACCTGCCAAGATACATACCACACTCAACCTGGAATAAAAATTGCCTACAATGTATAATAGTCAACATGATTTTTACTAAAAACATGAGAGAACTCAATCACTGCATTTCAGGTCTGTGTTGAAATGAATATCTGTTTCTGTCTGCTCCTGTCATATGATGGAGAGAGACTTTGTTGGAGAAGGACAGTGAAAAGCAGAGTGAGTTAGAAAACGATTGCTTGAGTGAGTGAGAAACTGACAGCTCAATGCCAGAAGAATAGAGTACTCACACCTCAGTCTGGCCCAGAACTGACAGCATCAGACATAATGATGTTCACTCAAAGGAGGAGACACCTTAGGGTCATAAGGCCAAGCCGGCATACGTTGTGTCCTATTCTTACTGCCTTAGTGTGCTTCCATTCTCTTTTTTAAACTACTGGGATCGCAACTTATGAGACTGTAACTACCTGCTTAGCACTAGAGCTGATTTTGATGACCTCCAGCTAAATATAGTAGGAAGTCCAAGCAACTGCTGATATATAAACATGCGCAGCCAAAGTCCATTGATTGTTTCTAATCAATTAGACAGTTATCATTGTCACTGCCTTCATCATCTCAGTTATAACCCAAATTTTATATTACATTTTTACACATTTAAAAATCAGTGGACCATTTCTTTTTTTAAATGAATTACATTTTTAATGACTCTGTATGCCACCAAAGTGGATTTTTTAATCAAACAATCAACATGTGATTGAAGGGCAGATTTTCACTTTTTCTTTGTTTGTTTGGTAATTTTTATTTTGATCATGTAAATAATATAAGGACATTAGTTTAGCAAAGAAAAAAACAAAAAAATGCTATAAAAACCATTTCAACATTGCTTCACCTGTTCCATCAAAAAGGTGATGGAAGCAGTGCACAGTTAAGTCAACGGATGTTAAGAAAAAGCATTCCATTAACTGTGTTTCTTTTAAGGAATTATACCCATTTTTATGCACAGCCACTTATTTTTTAAAGCTGAAATTGGAGGAGGTCACCATGAGGAGGCAAGCATGTAACCACTGGTTATATTCAAAAATGGAAAAGCCAGAAAACATCTAAAAGAGCCTACAGAGTTCTGAAAAAAACCCTCTTTTGAAAGATGGAATAATATTAAAATGTGGTAAAAGAAAATATGGAAAAGAGAAATGTACAGATCTGAAGCATAGCACGTCATCTTTTCAGTGTGGTGGCAGCATGTTACAGCATGTTCATATCCAGCTGCTAATGGAGTGGGTCATTCGTGTTTATTGATGACTGCTGATAGAAGTAGGAGGATGAATTCTGAAGTGTGCACTCTGTTGAAATTTAGTCTAATGCCAAATCATTGCAAAGACTTTTCATGGCAAAGAAATTGGATATTCTCCAACAGCCAAATCCATCACATGAATGCAGCCTAGTAGGACATGTTTTTCAATTACAGCTGAAGGCTAGGAGACCCACAAGACCCTTCAGTAAAGACCCAGCAAAGCATCTCAAAGGAGGAAATGCAGTATTTGCTGATGCCCAGTCAAGTATTAAAAACAATACTTATATTTAAAATGATATGAAATCAATATCAAATCTAAAAATGGGTCTGACAAAGGTATAAAAATGTCTCCAGTTCATAAACAGTTAATGAAATACTTTTGTCAAATCCTTTGAAGTAAAGCTGAAAGTCTGAGCTTTAATCACATTTTGAATGTTTGATTTAAAATTAACTTTGGGGGGGCTGACAGAAGCAAATTTACATAAAAAGGTGGCAGTGTGCAAAAACCTACAGACCTAAATTTAAATGTGCACAGAAGAAAGTCTTAAAGTTGGATTGGTAATTTATATTCTCATTGGGAGTTAATTTATATGGGCCTTTAAACTGTGGAAGTACCTAACAATCCTCCTCTGCCATTCCATTATGATCAGCTTACACTGGCAACTTGCCCCACCCCACGTCAGGACCCTGAGAAGTAGTAAAGAAAATGCACAGACATCTAGTTTCTGATTTTCTTTCCTTGTATAAAAGAAAAAAGGTAGTTAGAGGGTGACTAGGCTGTCAGTGTTAGAGTGGCTTGGGACATTGCCTTCTTGCTACACAGAAATTACAGTTTCATGTGGGAAACGATTTCTAATTTGACAAAAATATGTACAAAAATGGCTAAATCAAAACGGAGGACATTACACACATAACCGGTTGCTGTTTCAGGTATGCAAAGAAAAACAGACGGCAATGTTAACACTGTTTTGATAGCCTTCTGCACACCCTTTCAGTTAAAGTGTCCCTAAAAGTGTTCTGGGGGAGAGCGAGGAGGAGATGAAGCTGAAGAGAGCCATGAGAGTAACACAGAGGTGCACACAGCGAGAATGTGGTGCACAGAGCAGAGAGGAGGGAGAGTGGCGGGGTGTGTAAGGAGAGGCTAAGCAGAAAAAAGCCAATACAGAATAGATGCGAAGTATGAGACCTGAAGCCTGAAAAATTGGAAATGTGTGGAGAATGTGAATTAGTGAAGTGAAGAGAACAGAGTCTGGAGTGGACAAAAAAATAAATAAATAAATAAACAGCAAGAAGCCGTAAGCTGGAAGAGATAAAAACACTCAAAAGTACTGCCTTCCGTAACTTTTAATACAATTTTTATTATTATAATAACTGCATTATCCTTATGTGTTTTATTTTTTTTTTACCCACTTTTTTAAAAGGTAAGTGGAGAGAGAGTATGCCCACATAAAGCACAAACTGTGGTGAAGAGTTTGTTGTTAGCTTGAGGAAAAACATATTTTGGTATGGAAGAAAAGAATGGTGTAGAAATCAAAATTAGTAGGAGGTGACTTGGTAAAAACAAACCCTACCAACATGAAAAAATAATATACGGGATAACCTTTAGTTACAAGTATCTAGATAAAGCTTGGACTGAATAATCTTCAATAATAACGAGTAGTAGGTTGGTTAGTATATTAGTGTATTACCAACTACAGCAGTATAAGATATTTCCTACGCTAGATTTGTCGGTTACATTTTTGCTCATACTTTGGCCTGACAAAAAATTAAATGCCATGTAGAATCTACAAAAAGCAAAGATTGTTGAAAAAACCTTTTAAAAAAATATGAACATCTATTTGGCTATCTGTGTGTTTCAAATTTGACATTTTTTAAATAACCTTTTGTTATGTCACAGTAATATAAGCAGAATAAAAAAAAAAATGAACTAAAGGAAAAAAATTAAAGTAAAGGCAATGGTGATGACACTGTAAGACACACCAGAGTACGCTGTAATATGCTGTAATTCAGACACTCCAAGGCAAGGCAAGGTTAGGTATTTAAATGTTACATTTTATACATAGAGACCATTTACTGAATTTAATTTATAAAAACAACAAAAAAACCCACAATCAGTCAACGATTCAAAAAGCTGAACAAAACAAAACCACAAAGGAAAAGATATATTTCTCTTTCTGTGTACAGATGGTTGCCATGGACAACCTGGACATGCATTCAAAGCTACAACCACAGATGTTCCACTTTCAGTGTTTAGAACTTACCATAACTGAGATGTGTAGCAGATGCATGTGTTCATGCAGCACGTGAGCAGGTTCCCTTGCAGTAGGTTGTGTGGTCTGAGCTAAAAGCTCAGACTCAGTCATGGACACATGGAAGTACAGTGTCCCATTTTCTAACCACTGCTGCTTCCAATGCACCTGAGAAATTTCTTCCCCAGTACCGGACATTTCTGAAAAGAACAACAAGAGAGAAAAACGTTTTTTTGTTTATTTTTTGTTTTGCATGAGAAAGATATCACACTTGGACTGTCTGTGTGTAAAGGATGTGTTTTTCTAATGTTACTCTGTGTAAGGACAACCCATCCATTTAGCTGGACTGAAGAAACTAACAATGGTCACATTACATGGGATTATGTGTCCATATATTTTCTGCATGGTCTTGTCTCTGCACATATAAACAGTCAGTTCCAACTAGAAATCTAACTTCTGAAGATTATAGATTTTGTAGGTCCTGTTACAGCTGTGCAGCTGATTTGGTGAGAGTTGCTGTCAAGTCATTTCTCTGCTTAGCTGCTTTGCAATCCTTATTAGGACAACTTATTAAGCCATGGTATTAGTTAGAGATTTGTAGAAATTCAAAAAGACTAAGTGGAAGTCATCACCAATATTTCAGCCATTACAACCAATACATCGCTTCAATTACAGATAAAATTAGTCACAGATGGAAAAGGATTATCCATGCTCATGTCCATTTATTTACACCATTTTTTCCCCATTTTGTTTTTATTTTCTTGTCTCCCAAGAGCAACAGACTCAAAAGTCTGCCAAAACTTCCACTGGGCAGATAATGGGTTCATTAAGCTTCATTTCAAACATATATATATCGGAACAATTGCAGAAATGCTTTCACTGTCCTCCTTCTTCTTATCTGCCTTAATCATGTTACACTATATAAACCACCTGCTTCAGGCTAGTATTTGCATGAAGTGGCCAACAAAGGAAAGAATGAAAGGAAAGCTGGAAAAGTTTATAGGGAAAAGAGTGGAGGAAATTTAGAAATGGAAAGAAACGACACACTCGGTTGAGTTTTATGGAGCAATGGAAAAAGGGGATGAAAAAGAGCAGAGAGATCACTGGTTTATCTTGATATGGATCATGGCACAAGAATCTAATGCTATCAAGTGGGAGTGGTTGCTCAGTAGAGCAGTACTGAGAAGCCTAAGGGAGCCTCAGATTGCAAAGCTTGATACAGTATTTGTCATGTGGCTGGGTGACAAGGGCACAGACATCTACTGACATCTTCTATCAGTGGCAGGTAGCAAATGACAAATGGCTTTGGATACAGCTGGTTATTAACCTGCTGACTCTGGGTCAGAGGACATGGGCAGCAGGGGAGGGTTACATGAGCTGTGCTCAGCACTGAGACAGGCCTTTAGGTGCAGGGGAGAGCGCGCAGACCAGACACTCGATAAGAAAATTACACAGTTCTTCATGAGAGAAATCCTACTGTAATATGAAAAGTTATAGCTACTTAATACTATAGTAAGTGTAGACCACAATTAACAACTATTTTCTCTATTTTATTCTTTTCCCTAACTGTTGGGGGGGAACTTCACAGAGCCAATCTTTACATTTCACAAGCAAGAATAATGATATTTAATGATGATTAATTAACTGACAGTGTTTATATAAATTCAACAATAAAAACTTCGCTAGGTCAATATGCACATCTTAAATGCAACTGCTCGCTGCCAAAGTGCACTTGAAGCTTCCACCCTCTTGTAAAAGACCAGGGAAATGCTGTACACTTTTGCTGAATACAGCTTATGATAAAATTTTGTAGCGTGTGACATTCTTAAATGCTGCAACTGCTACTAATGTTTAATCTGTGGGATGAAGGGACGGTGCTTGACCTCTCACACCGAGAAATAGTAAAGTTTTGTCTGCTGGTCCAACAGTAATATTCCCCCCTGCCAATGCTACTTTCTCCTGTCAAGCGCCAGCCAAATTTATCTTTCTTACATGTCTTGTTTGTTTCAGGTAGCTTTAAATGACTCTGATTTTACACAGGAATGACAATTAGTTTAATACAGATTAAAAGTGTTCCTGTGTGGAGAACTAAAAGGCATAGTTTGCAATCACGAAAGTTTCTAATACAGTAGATGCTCTGAGGTTGTTGTGTATCTCTGTGTGATCATTATGCAGATGAGGAAAGACTATTTTAAGACAAAAGAATGGTGTGTGTGTAGGTGTGTGTGTGTGTGTGTCCTTGTCTTTTGTTTTATGAGGCTTGTCATTGGGCATGAAGCCAGACGTTAGTGGGACATAGGTGTATGGCCTCAAGGTCTACTTGTAATTCATTAGGAGGCACATTATTAATGTGTACATGTGCATGAGTGTGTGCACATGTACACACTGGTTAAATGTGTACATGTTAGCAAATACTGCCAAACTGTGTCCAAGGACAGGCCAAAGAAATTCCAGTATCGACGATTTCATGGACTAGGAAAGAAACGTCTCCATGAATCACAGAGTAACTATGGCACATCTTGATTACTGGAGCCTTAGAGTGTAAAAATCTGTTTTGGGTTGCTTGTGATTTTTTTTATTAGCTACCTGTTCGTAAAGTTTCAGTAGTAGATGCTCTAAAATGCATTACAGAAATTCTGTTATTCACATATGTTGTATTCTGAATCGAACAAAGTCAGGAGAGTTTCACAGTTTAAGACATGATCTAATATTGGTGTAATCTAATGACTAATTATTTTTCGATGCATGTGCTAAAGGCAGTTTACAATTTTTAAATGTATTTCCAACCTTACAGGCAGCTACTAATTTGAGTCAGTGAAACCTCAAAGGAAAATAACCACAAACTAATAAAATTTTATTCAAAGCACTGCTTGTAATGTAGGCAATGAACTAAATGCAGTAGTAGTGACTTTCATGTATTTTCTCAGATACACATTTATGTAAAAACAGATGCTAGAAAAATTATGATATAAATTTACCTAATCTTTTGCAAAGAAAAAAAAAGTGATCTTTTTCGTCACACTGGCATTTTTTTTTACTGCCATTTGTTTATATTTTTACAGGGTGCTGGTTCAGGTCAGTGGGGGGCAGGCAACCATATACTGTAGCCCGGGGTTTGTGTCTGACCTACAGCCTTTTGCTGCATGTCTTACCCTTTCTCTCTCCCTACTTTCCTACCTATCTGCACTGTCTCTATACAATAAAGGCCAAAAAATACAAGAGAACTCCAGGTGTAAAATTCAAAATCTGCAATCCTGCTAAGAATTGCTAAAAGTACTGATGAGGTCACATCTAACCAATCATCACAGAGCATCAGGGTTTTTCTAAGTAACTTGAGGAGTCAAAAATAAGACTGGCCATGAAAAGCTATGCAACAAAATTGAAAATACCAATTTGGCCTCTTTTAACTTTTCATAAGTTTGTCTAACAGCTGGAGGAGCACTAGTGAAAGCTTAGCTTAAAATCCTTGATAAAGTCTTCTTATTCTTTTCTAAATCCTCTCTGCAGGTACTTAATGTATAAATGAAATCTATTCAGCACTCATTGTCAGCAGAAGTCTTATTACAAAACCTGGTGATCATAAGTTCTCACTGTGCGTCTTACTGTGTTTCTATCTTTGCCTAATTTAATCTGCTTCTCCTCGAGGATCTTTCATCTTTTCCTCCTCAATTTGCAAGCCTAGACTAGAAGTGCTGAGTTCAATTTTGGGCTTACTGTAGTTTCCACATTCTTTTAAATTTTGCCTTGAGCTAGAGTGATTTTCACTTAGGAGAGTCTCTCAGAGTTATACATTTCATGTCGTTGAGGTTTTCCACCAACACAGAGTAAGAACAGTAAGGCCTGGATGACACCACACAATGGCTCTAACTTTTCATTCTTCCAATAGAAAATACTATGAATAGTAATAATAATATTAATAATATTAACAAAGCAAAGATACAACAATTTGTAACTTGTAAGAATCTGTCTGGGTTTTGCTTTGGGGTGGGCGGCAAAGGGTTAAGACACACAGTATACTGCTTTTCTTTTACAGTAAAATACTGATAACACAGCAATGTAAAAATAGAAATACACTTGAAATGTTAGCAGCTGGAAATTTTTTATATTAACTTATTTGCATTTTTCTGTGTAATTTTAAGTATGCAATACATTAAGACATGAGGGTGATTTTTTGTTTTTCCCTCCCCTTTTAATCTGTAGTGGTTCAGTCCAGAAATTAGGCTGTGGCTTAACCAATTAACCAAAAACACCCTGTTAAATGTTAATTGGTCGCTGGCTTATTTGTGAAGGTGTGATTGGTACACCTGGATTTTTTTTTGTTCCAGTTTATTTTTTTATTTTTAAATACAAACCGTTTGACATTTTTCAATGACCCTGATGAAGGCCACAAGCCAAAATGTGTCATTTTTTAAACATGTAACTGTCTCTTTTTGCAAAATTTGCCGTGCGAGTTCAAATGTCCTTATGATAATTGGAGGAAAGCACTCACATGTAGATGGCTTAGAAATGCCAGAAGTGAAAGAAGGTTAGTTCCAATCATTTACCATAGAGGGCAGTAGTCAGTGGTGCAAGCTCCACCCCCTCCATGTTCCTAAATTGGATAAAAAATGGATGAAAAGACCTAAAATGTGTGACATCAATTTCATCTGGCAACCATATTTATTATATAAATCTCCTTCTCTATTATCCAAAAATTAAATACATTGAAACATTTCACCATGTATAATGGCGGAGACTAGGAGCTCTTTATGCTGAACAGCAGTGCAAAGATGTATAATGATGTCTTCCAGAGCAAAATCTAGGAACTGCTTGTTGATCATGAATGACACACACAAAAAAAAGGGATTTTAATACAGTGATGGTCTGGGCATATTATTTCATTCAAAGCTTTAACCCCTTTAAATACAATATCTCTAAAAATCTATGAGCCCATAGAGTCAAAGTCTAATTCAGTGTCAATGGACCATCTCCAAAACGTATTACCTAAATACATCTTCAAATCAGTCTTCAGTGCTTTTATATCCAGCTCAGGGAAGAGCAGCAATTTTGGAGATACTGACTATGCTATTGGTAATTTTGCTTTAAATTGAAGATGCAGTGTCCTTTAAAATCAGACAGCCCCACTGCTTACACCTTACAGTATGACTCTTATTCTTGCTTCAACATCACAAGTACTAATAGAAGCACAACTAGGCTGTATGAGTTCCTAGCCCCAGAAGTCTGACAGATGTGAGTTTAAAATAGATTTTATTCTTGTATCTCTAATTATGAACATATGCATGCCCATGCATTCACACATTTTTCTGTTTGCCTACAAAACAACTATATGTTCCCAAAAGGTTAGCATTCATCATTATAAAGGTGATCATAGCTGTGCAGTGTCAGTGATTGTGCAAACCTGACAGCTCTTTGACAGTTCGTCAGCTCTGCAACAACTGCATGCCATCAACATTCACTTTGATGAAAGCTGGCAGCCTAAAGGCACTTTGCTGCCTGTCATTACATATGTGGCATAATGTGTCACTCTATGGCTGATTGCACACCACATCTCACTGCTTAGTCTGCCTATAGTACGGATGACAACACAGTAGGCAGATGAAAATTAAATAATTCACACGATGGAGGGATGGAGCTTACTAAAAGATGGAATCATTGGTTTCAAATTTCTCTGCAGAAAATGAAAGCGCGGACAGAAAACGAGAGGTGTGAGTATGTGTAACAGAGAGGCAAACAGAGTGGGAAACAGAAAAGGGGGAGAAATATTTATCAGTCTGACACTCATCATAGGTATTCAAGTATATTACCATACCTTCTAGACATTCAAATTCTGCCACAAAACATTCCTGTCAGCTGTGACAATGGTGAATATGGTATGCTTTCATTCCAGCTTCACAAAACTGTCCACTGTCAATAGAAAATATTCAGAACAACCAGGCTTAAAAATATGTCTTTGACTAGCTACAAATTGCTGCTGATGTGATAACATTGTAAAATACCAATTACCGTGTATAATAACCCTGAGCACCGTGGACTATCTAGGTAAATCTAGGATGGGCTAGCAGGGTTCTCCTTCCAGTGTAATACCCACGCCACCCTAATGTCTCATTATGAACGCTAATGGAATAGCTGGAATTCACATAAAGATCAATTGAAATGAGCATAATTAAAAAAAACATAAGGGCTACCACACACTTACATGCTGATCGCAGTAGGTATAACAAAGAAATACATTAGAATGTTAAAGATGATTTTTACATGCTTCGTTCTGGACTTTCAATTGATCATTTAAATTGTGAAATAACTGAAAACAAGCAAATGAGAAAGCAAGTACAGAAAAAGCTGTAAGTACAGTTCTACATTCAGCACATCAGACTTCTGTCGCTATACTTCCTCACTCAATCTGCACTGTGGGATCCAATTCTGTTGACTCAACACCTGTTCCTCTGGATGACCTGGTTTTCACCTCACTTCCCCACATGCTCGCCACTGCAGAGGCCACTTAATACTCTTCACTGGCATTTCTCAAATGAAATGTTAAAAGAAAAACATCCCTACTAATCACCAGTTTCTACACTATTGCCTATTACCCCAGTACGTTTTTAAAAAGGATTTGAAGAAACTTCTGTGATGATTAAACATGCTTAATGTAATGGTAGTCTTTTAATGGGTCTTTTATGTGAAACCATTGCTAAATTTCATTTAAATTTAAATTACAGTTAAATTATTACACAACAGAAAACAATAACAACAACTTTGTCTCTGTATTTCTTTAAGAGCGCCTCTGAACAATCTTGTGCTAACGAGAACGGCTAACATTAAAGTGCCACTAAAGCTTCACAGTTGATATCTAAACCCATGCTACCTCCCACTGCGCTCCATCACAGCAGCAGCTGTTGGACTGTGAACTGACCACCTCTTTCACAAAACCAATTGCAATTTTTGAGCCATCACCAGTCAGGCTTCCAGCTTAAAAGAGAAGCTGACTTGTGATTTGAAAACAGATAACCAAGGTGCAGTTAAAAATACAACTGAATCAAACAGATTTTTTATACATCTCCTTTTTTAAAATTTTTTAATTTAACCAACCAGAGATATTATTTAACATTATCCAAAGACAAATGCAAAGCCAGAAAGGCATTATAAAACAAGATTTATTCCGTAGTTGAACTAACAGATCTCTAAGGAAACTTTGTGTTAAGGGCTAAATTGAAGAAACACTCAGCTGTTTGTCACTGACCACACTGTGTGGCTCTGAGGAGGCCTCGATTTTCTTTCATTCAACTAGATCGTTTGTGTAACTGTTCGTATCATGCCTGTGTGTGTGCAATTATATAACGTAGTAGATTTTAAGTGCGTTAGGGCGCAATTAAAATCTTTTTATTTTCTCAAAAATCAACAGTGCGCTTTATAATCTGGTGCGCCTTATGTATGAATTCTGGTTGTTCTTATTGACCTCAAACCGATTTTATGTGGTACATGGCGCTCAAAAATCTGTCAAAATATTTTAGTATGACTTTAGTAAGCTATGAAGCCACACCGCTTGATGGATTGTCGGAGCATTATGGCTACCGTAAAACTCCATCCACTTCAGGTTTCAAGGTCAAAACATGATATACCATGTTCTTACTGAGAGATTTATGAAAAAATGAAAACGTACAGAAAACTAAACAGCAGCAATTTTTTGTAGGGTTACTGAAGTTGGGCTAGCTGCTATATAATGATATGCTAGGTGATCGCTAATGACACAGCTATGTTAGCACAACGCAAACACAGTGAAGCTGGAGGATAAACGCTAACTTTTTCCACTCGATAAAAGTTAATGTGAAGGTTCCTGATGGTTAGGGACAAATGTAATCGCATGGCAGGATGTTGTAAATGGACCAAACTACAGTCAGGAGAACTACTGAGATAATCCATCCACAATACGAGGTTAGTCATTAATATA
>VUQR01001090.1:16246-29515 GCA_015108515.1 Hemichromis elongatus
CGCTTGAGTGCTGGTATCAAAGCCAGAAGAAATAGTGTTTGCCAAGCGTAACCTTGTAAAATTGTAACACGATTTCTTCAATGCACCCAGGGTGAAAACAAAAAGGTCAGGGATGACTTATAGGGGGAGTTCAACTTGGAATCTCATCTCATTATTTAGAAAAAGAAAAAGTTAAATAACCAAGTTGTTATATAGCACACTCTGAATATCACCTCATGTATGTATTCTCATTCTCTTATTAGACATCATCCTCAAGTGACTAACTTGGGCTTGTCAAGGTGAACATGACACTTCCTTAGTAGATTAATCTGTTTTATGAGGCACAGACTCTCCATTACTAACCGTTTTGAAATGGGTGACTTATTACAGTAGCAGAAAACAGATTTTTCTTTTTTTTTTCCTAAGCTGTAATACACAGAAAAATAGGGGAGCAATAAGAAAACATCCTTTTGGAGCCTACAGGTGGTGTTGGGGTCTTGAAGGGGTTTAAACAGCAGGCAGCCCAGCAGGGCTGCAGAGGTACCTAGATAAGCGAGACAAGAAATTTACAACCTAGATCACCAAATTAGAGTGTGTTTTTGCTATATAATGTAAAGCGATAGAGGTGTGTTGGTGTGTATGAGATAATGTACCTTGGATTGAATTCCTGAACTAGGTGGTTGAATTGATTTGCTTTCACTTATAAATTTAACAACTTTCGTGAGATGTGGGCGCCAAACCAGCTATTAGTGTTCTGGATATGGGGACATAATTACTTATCCAAAATGTGCAACAGACCAAGAGCATCAATACAGCATGATTTTATTTATAGTTTGTTTTTTTTAATGACAACATAAGAAAAAAAATGTCAAGTAAAGAAGTAAAACAGTTTTACTTTATTATTCCTGTTTTTTTTTAGTTTTAGCATTTGTTGGGAATTATTTTTTGGTTGACAGTTATTGTTTTTTTAGTTGCTCGCTTTCTCACAAAGGATCAGCATAGCACATAAACAAATGTCCTTCCTGATGAAACCCCCTGAGAGTTTGGGTGGTTTGGGTCTCTTCTCAGAAATAAACCAGAAATCTTTTACTTGTCAAATGTCTTAACCTCTGCACTATGTAACCACTGGAATCTATAAATGTAAATTCTTATGATAAAATTAAAAATAAGTAAACAACAAAACAAAAACAAAAACAAAAAAGTAATAAAATAAATAAAAATGTAAATAAATACATTAAAGAAAACAAGACTTTTTGTGCTAAAGCAACATTTTTCATTTTAACACCTGAACCATAAAATAATATCCAGAAAACTGAAACTGGGGTGTTTATTGAAACTTCTGACAAAGAAAAAGTAATAAATAAAAATGTTATTATAAATGAGCATATATGAGATACATATGGCATTTATTGCTTAAAATGTATTGTGCAATTTAAGTTTTTTGGGGGGGACAAGTAACACTAATGTAGAGGTCTCAAAAAGACCACAAAAATGTATGCATCAAATATGATACACATACGGTTATAGAGTTAATAATATAAGCACTAAACAGAGCAAAAGCTTTGTTTCTGTTAAACTACAGTAGATAACATGAAAAAAAAACATTAAAACTGGGTTAGACTTACTGAATATTACATGCATTTGCATTACCAAATTGAAATATCGTAAAACATGTTTTCAGTCAAACATTTTTTTTTAATCATAAATTGGTCCTATGGCAGGAGTAAGCTTTTGTGGAAACAGAGCTTTTGACAAAGATTATCCTTGAGATTGATGCCCTTAGAACTATATACTGCCTCCTCCATTTTATACACTATACCATCACCTTATCATCAGAGCAGTTTATGTGCTTTCTCTTTAGTCCTCAGCAGAACTAAAACCTGAGAATTATTTGCAGCTCTGCCATTATAGTGTCATTTTTCAATGGCATGTTTCATAAATCTCTGCAGCAGGTTCCATGATGAGTAGTTTCGCTGGCAGCCTCCCATCTGTGTCTTCTTCACTTATGGTTCCAGGGCACAACCTCTGCTGCCATCAATAATCTTGTAGTTATTTGATTAATTTCTTTTTGGATGATTTTTTGAAATACTTAAATGTTCTGGGCCTGGCTCCTTATCCATCTCTCTAAAGTGTTGTGCTGCTTGCATTCTCAACTGTTGGGGTTTGACTAATCCAACATTCATTTTTGTATTATCAGGTTATCCTTGAATCCGTTGCCTATTTATTGCTGTGAGCTCATTCCTCTTATCTTATGTGCTTCCTCTTGAGGTTTGTTTGTCATGTGCACTCAGCTCAGAAAGGCAGTCCTTCTCTAGGTAGCAAGAATCAGCTTGCCAAGTGGATGGTCAGTTTGGATGGTCTCCCTGTATCTGTGCAGATTATCTTCAGGTGTTCTATACCTTTAAGAGCAGCTATTAATCTGTATTTTAAAAGGCCAATTGCATTTTCATAATTTCCAGTCATCTGCACTCATCTGCCCCCTGGACAGATACTTGACCTACTGCAGTACAACTGTTGATCTGGTGTTGATCTGGTGAGTTATTCAAAGTTCAAATTCCTACAGTAAAAGGAAACAATGCATTGTTGATCTTAAGAAGCATTGTCTATTTTTTTGTTTGTTTCTGTCTTTTAATTTCTCTTTGTAGACGTTAGTTTTCTTTACCTTCAGTTGTGGCAAAGTATGCCCAGATATTGCTATAAATAAGCTGCTATAAATAATGAGCTTCTTCTGATTTTTAAGAGTTAATTAATTTCCCATGAGCTGTATCTCGGCTGATTAATGATGGTAACGCCACTGGCATGCTGACTTGGGTACTCGGTCACTGGAGATAAATCAGTGGTGCACTGAAAAGTGTCATACCCCAGCTGTGTCCAACATGTCCGCTTTAACCGGCTTCGTGACCAATGACACAATTATGGGGTGACTGTGGATGTGCAGGATCATAAGTCAAGTTGTTCGTTATTCCGGGGCAAAGGGACACGAGGGCAAGTGCGTGTAGTGGATCCCTATATATGTATGGATGGATACGTTTTATCTGGATTACACATTTTTTCTTTTTCTTTTTTTAATCAAAAAAATGAGGCTATTGATTTTACTGCCTAAAGGAAACGGAAAGAAGCTGGTATGATGGACTGTGAATGTTAGCCATATTACAGTAAATCGTTGTGAATTAGTGATGTCTGTGTTTAACCCTTTGTCGGCTATAACCTCTGTGCAGAGATTCTTTTACATAGATGAGAAAAGTAGATAAATAATGCACTAAAAATTGATATTATCTCAGAGGCCTGTATTTAGGACCAGTGCATGAGGTAGCATTATTATGTTTTGACAACAACTTCTTTTTTCTTGTTATCTGAAATCATTCCGCATCTTAGCCAATTTATAGTTTTATTCTCAATATTCTATTGTTGGGCAAAATGTGTTCCATAGTGTAGTGGACTGCATGACATGACGATGACTCACCATGCAGAGTAGGAAGAGATGCAGCACTGAGGGTGTGGCAATGTCATTCCAGCAGTGCACTAAAATCTCGGTGCCCAGAATATTGTACCTACACTTCATGTTGAGAAAGCACATTATTTATAAAATTGTTCAAATTCCACAAACCCATTTACTTGTGTTTTTTTCTCCTTTCACTTGTACAAAATATATTAAAGTATATTTATTAACACCTCAAAAAAACAAACACACACACACACACAAAATTGCTCAATTACGTTTAAGCCTGATTATAACCTTGAGAATACATAAAATATATAACCAAATAAGTAGCTCAGTGACACAGAGCACTATAATGGCCTTATATAATGGTGGGACATTACAGTTACTTCAAACAGCAGGTATAATGGAAGTGACGCTTGCATGCTGCCAAATCAAAATTACAAGTGTCAGAGGATCTGGTTCAATGTTCTGCTGGAAGTGGTAGACTTTTTTTTTCTCAAATAACCACAGAAATGTCTGTGCTTGTGTACAAATATTTTTGTAGTTAAATATGTTATTCGTGGCATTTATATTGCAAACCTGAAGGTTTGCTGGAAACTGACTCATTATAAATGGTTCACACAGGACAGTGCTATAATGCATTTTGGCGAATAACTCCTGCTGGGCCATTCGGGGTGTCCCTTTTCAATGCACTGAGTAATAGAGGACGTTGGTGGAGCACTCAATCTTCTTTTGTAAGAAGCCCAGCTACCATAACATATGGAGCATTTAAGTTGGAATTTACAACAGTGCTTCCAGAAAACAAAGCAAAAACAACAAAAATTAAAAACAAGAATTGGGTCACTGTTATTGATAAAGCTGTTGATACATCTTTAGCTGTATAAATATTTAAATCTAAACTGAATGAAATTTTAAATAATTAAAATATCCTCAGAAAAAAGTTGCAAAACAAGTCATTTCTGTCATGGTTCCGAGACTGATGACTCAGTGTTTTGTGTCCATGTGTCCATGAGGTCATAGTGTCTGCTTGTGAGTCTGTCTGTTAAGTTCATCATCTAGTCTGGATCTCTGTGTCTGTCGTGTATTTCCTGTTTTACTTTGAAGGTTCACGTCTTTTGTGAATGTGACTAGTTTTGCTTCCCTTGTCTCAGTAGCCCTGATTTCTCCCAGCTGTGTTTCCCTCTTGTCTCCCATTCCCTCTTTACACCACTGTGTATATAAGCCCTGTGTTTTCTCCTTCTTGTTGCTGGTCTCTCTGTGTTCCTCTGTGCTTCATGTACCTCTGCCCTCTGTCTCCTTGTGTTCAGGTTTGTTGTTTAATTCTTAGTTTTTCCCAGTTTAGGTTATTTCTCGCTTTTGTTCTCACCACCCACACCTGCACGCCATCCGCAATCATGCCCGCCACCTTAAGTATTTGCACCGGGTCCTGTGTTTGGTTGTTGTGAGTTGTGTGGAGCTGGCAGCGAGACAGCTGCAGCTCTGGCTGAATGTGTTTACAGCAACCGTGTATGAGTGTCAATAAAGATGCTGAAAAGCGTGAACGTGTCTCCGGGTCTGCTGTTGTGTATTACAGTGATGCCAAAACCCGGGAGGGGAGGCACGGCAGACCCAGGACCGGGCCAGCAGAGGGTGGAGCTAGTGCAAATGGTGGCCGAGCTGGCAGCCACGCAGCGGGAGCTGGCGGCCACGCAGCAGGAGCAGGTGTGGTGCTCCCGGCGGGAAGAGTTGCAGGTCCAGGTGGACCACCACCTGCAGCGAGTGAGGGATCTGGCGGCCCTGACCGGTCTCATCCCCATCAGATGCCGGAACGCCTCGTGTTCCCGTGCGCTGGAGGCCCACCTGGCTGGCCGTGAGCCTCGCCAGCCCGCCGCCCCGATGTGACAGCTCGCGACATGGCCGACCACCAGACCAGCTACCCCAGGGCCGCTGGATCCGGGGGCGACCACCTGAACTCTCCCGCTCGCGGGGGGGGGAGGGGAGTAGGTTCGGCTCCCTGGCCTCAGTCGGGCGATGGGGGTATGTGGCGGGCGTGGCCTGCGGTGCCGTGCAGGGAAGGCGGACGCACCTGCACGGCCTCCACAATCATGCCCACTGCCTTAAGTATTTGCACCGGGTCCTGTGTTTGGTTGTTGTGAGTTGTGTGGAGCTGGCAGCGAGACAGCTGCAGCTCTGGCTGAATGTGTTTACAGCAACCGTGTATGAGTGTCTATAAAGATCATGAAAAGCGTGAATATGTCGTCGGGTCTGCTGTGGTGTGTTACAGTTGCGTAAAAACCACTGGCAGCAGCAAAAACATAATATTCCAGAAACACGTTTTGCAGATCCGATCAGCTGTTCATAACACTTCCTACGTTAGTTCAAAGGTCAGCATGAACTATCGTATGTCCGACATTTCCTGTCCGAAACCGGAAGTGACGTCCATCCATCCATCCATTCGCTTCCGCTTATCCTTTTCAGGGTCGCGGGGGGTGCTGGAGCCTATCCCAGCTGTCATAGGGCGAGAGGCGGGGTACGCCCTGGACAGGTCGCCAGTCGGTCGAAGGGCCAAACAACCATTCGCACTCACATTCACTCCCACACTCACACCTATGGGCAATTTGGATTTTTCAATTAACCTATCCCCACAAAGTGCATGTCTTTGGACTGTGGGAGGAAGCCGGAGTACCCGGAGAGAACCCACGCAAACACGGGGAGAACATGCAAACTCCACACAGAAAGACCCCGGCCTGATGGTGGAATTGAACTCAGGACCTTCTCACTGTGACCTTCTCATTGTGGTTTTTTTCCTGATTTTTCCTTTTTTCCATACTTGTGTTTTTAAAATTCATGTTTGACTTTATGCTTTGCTGTTTAGTTTCTGGGATGCTTAGAACTTGAATTGCACTCCTGGAAATATTTTATTTTGATGCACAAGCTGTTTTTCTTGCAAATTTGCATTACATTTATTTTCGTTTTTCCTGTAGAATAGAAAAATTGATGTATCTCAAAAATAAAACTATGAAGTTACTCAAAATAAATTTCCTGTGGTTGGAAACTATTTTGTGCAACTTTTTTTGTATTTACAGTTTTGAGGGATAAACCTCTCAAGTTTCTAGAAAAATATTTAAAAACAAAAAACGATTTCCAATTTTTTTGTAGTTTATTGCACTTTTTTTGCTGTTTAGGTAGTTACCATGGACTGAATGATTACATATTATTAAAATTTGGGCTCTAACGGTTGTAGTTATTTCTGGAGCTATTTTGAGATTTAACTATTATCTATTATGGGTCTTTTAACATATCTATTATCTTAAAAGACCCTTGGCAAAGATGGCAAAGATGTGGGGTAACAAGTTTCCATACACAAACAAAGATGGTGCAAATACATCTTAAAAACATTATGAAGACCCAAAATGATCAGATTTTAGCAGAATTCATAAATAGCCCTTCAGAGACACTTTTTTTAATTAACTGATTAGAGCCATGTTCCATATAAATATCCACTGCCTGTCATAATGTAGAGTGCTTACCAATATCAATAGCAGGCAAAAATACCTTAATTTACTGCATATTCTGTCTTTATATTCATCACTTGATAAGTTGGATTTAAAACTGCAATTGCAGCTCAGTGGTTTTAAACATTTGCATCATATTACAGATTCATAATTTCACCAAGGCGATACCGTTTGCATGATTCAGAAGGCATTAGCAGAGTCTGCAAAGGTCTCCCAGTGTCAGTGAAATCACAGGATATGACTGTCACCTACCCGTGAAACAATATTCACAAGCAAAAATCAAAAGAAAATAAAACAAAAACAGCTATTGCTGGGTTTGGCCATGAATGAATGAATAAGAACAGCATTACTATTTAAAATTCACTTCATTCAAATATCAAACTAGAGGGCACTGCCAAGGCCAGTGCCCTATCTATCAATTTTAACGAACATAATGCTGACCTGCACCAAAATTTTAATGGGTTCTCCTTCTGCCCATGTTCTATCATTCTAAGTTTCATGAAAGTCAGCTGCATAGGTCTTGCCTCATCTTGCTGACATTTAGACAGAAAGACAAAAAAACAGCAGTGAAAATGTAACAACAGGCGAAAAAGCGATAGAACAACTACAATTTGTCTCATTATGAAAAAAACCCCATAAAATTTGAACTCAGTTCTCTTAAGATTGAAACATGCGCAAAATTAAATACTGCTAATATCCACATAACTCTTCCCAAACAAATTAATCCATAACAAATATTCAAAAACTAGATGATATCCAACTGTCCCTGATGTCCTCATCACGCAGTCCACCTCCTTGTGAAAAGAAAAAAAAGACGTTAATCCCCTCTAATTCCTCTCTTTTGTCTTTCCCTCATTTTTAGATAAATAAATAAATAGAGAATCAGAGGCAACTTGGCATGGTATACTTTATTAGTGTAAGAGGCTTATCGTCAACATATGAACCCAGTTCCAATATCACTCAGTACTATATAAAGTTTCAGCTCTGGCTACTGACAATGAAAATGAAAAGTAAAAGAAGATTAAGGAAAAGCTGCAGAGGACCATTGAGACAGCATGTGGTATGGTTGATTGAGAGAGAAACATCTTGAAAAGTTCATGCAACAAGTACAGCAGAAGAAGGTCCAAGCATCATGCTAGCCCACTGTGAATGTTCCCAGTGACGACATATCACTTTTGCGGGTAAATAGTGGAAATATCTAATACAATAAATCTTTTTTTATTTATAGTCTCTAGCAAAACTTACTGATTATTGAAGTAAGTATTAGAAAAATGTAATTCTCTTTTGGGAAAAGGGAATGTACTTCTTGGTAGTGTTACTTGTCGTCTAATTTGTTTTTCAAAGATCTTTGCCCCCTTATCACTGCTGCAAACAGCCACGGATCCTTTGGATGATAACATTCCTTATATAATTTTGCTTCTGCGAAAACAAATACAACTATAAGGTCAACATTTGCATTAGTATTTGAGCTATGTTCAATTCCCTGTTTCTTCCAGTTATGAGCCATTATATTTCTATTAATACATGGCAGATTATGTGTACTGCAGTGAGTAAGGTTAATAAAATCAGTACCACCACATTATTAAATTTGCTAGTAAGAAATCCAAACTATTGTATTGCTAATTCAAAATGTGCTACATGTATAACACTATTGTTATAACTGGGTACAGATGCATAAGCAGACGGAACACACAGCAACGGATGAGGGTGATCACAACACAGACCAAGGAAACACAGAGGGAGGAGTCAGTGAATGGGAGACAGGAGGGAAACACAGCTGGGACAAATCAGACCTAAAGAGAAGCAAAATGTGACACACTGCACATAGGACAGGGTCTATCAAAATAAAACAGGAAACACACAGGCACAGAGGCGTGGACTTGACACAGAACAAAAGGAACACAGAAACAAAATCTAAGAACTAGAAATCACAGAACAAAGGACTAGAGCTAGAAATATAAAACTAAATAATAGAAACACTAAGTCACCGACCACTGGGTCACCAGACCCAGGTACTCTAACACTAGGGTATTTAAAAGTAGAATCGGAGGCAGGGTCTTCAACTTTCAGACCCCTCTTCTGCGAAACCAACTCCCAGTTTAGATTCAGAAAACAGACACCCTCTCTATTTTGAACATAAGGCTTAAAACTGTCCTTATTTGATAATGCTTATAAGTTATGTTAGTTAGGTATGCTGCAATAGATCTGGCTAGGGATGGGACTTGAGATCTGGTTATGGTAGAGAATTGATTCCCACAATTCCTTGGAATTGTTAGTCTGCTTGCCTATCGATCCCACTTATCAGTTCTGTTTGCACTTACGCTACAATCAGTTGATTTCAGTTTGTGTGCGTGAGGAGTAAAATAATAGCGCAGTCTGTAGAATATACATATGGGCATCACTTCTATTTTGACAGCACAAAAGGATGAGAGCGCTATAGGAAAGTGCAAACTCCAGGACAGAAACAACTCCATTATGCTTCTAACACAACTTCGGCTCTTTGCAACCATCAGCACAGATGGAATGCTAACACTAAGCTAGCCAAGAACCCAGAGTGATGTTAAAACTGAGTGAATGCATACCCCCGCCCAGTAGCCAAACCCTGAACTTCAACAGGTAACAAAAGCAGGAATGAGCAGCCAGGCTGTAGACTGTTTCTCCCTATAAGTTTCTAAAGTAGAATCACTGTGGCAATCGCTTTAACGTCTTTGTGCTGTTGGCATTGTGTCCATACCTAAAAACAAATAGAAAGGTTATTTGTGTGTCCTCATTAGAATAGAGATTTGTGATTGTGTTGGACTGTACCCAGTTCATATTGTTAACTTGTTATTATGAAACAATGCGTTTCAGGTCATTTTACAAAGAAACGTTAAAGTAATGTTACAAGTAGTAAAACAACGTACTTTCTCCTAGGAGTAATTAAGTAATGCACTACATTACTTCTAAGAAATGTGTTCCGTGTATATGTGTAATATTTGTATAATATATACCCTAACCCTAACATTTGACCATACAGCATGCAATAAAATTTCATAAATGTAATTGTTTTGCTATGCTGTTTAGTGATGGCGGTGACTCTCGAAGCAGAGCCGATGACAATTAAAAGGATAATCGAAGTAATTGAATTAATAAGTGATCTCTATAATAAAGTTCCCATCAATTTTCATCCCTTGACCTAGCTCATAAAGCACCTTGAGGTGACTGTTGTGCTATATAAATTTCATTTAAATTTTATAGACACCACCTCATATGCACCTTACATGCACAGTTTGCTTATCAACTTTGGATTAAACTGATAATACGATCTAATATGAGGCACTACCAATAGGTGCTACAACGTATTATTGCAATCCCTTACGGACTGAGATTTTTTTTTCTAACCAGTACATATCTAGATCAATGATATCCATAAATTCTTGCAATGCCTGGAGAGAAATAATTGGCACAACAAAGGAAATTAAGCTTTAATAACCCATTTATTTATTATATATTATTGGCTGTTTGAGAGTATTACCACATTTTGTTTTCACATCACTACCAGAACTTTCACATGAACTGGAACATTACATGAAAAATAATATAATGAAAGTTTGCCATCTCGCTAAAAAAAGAAACGTGCATGTTGTTATGTTAATTAAGTACTGACGCAGAGAGACAGACTGCCTCAGCTTACTTTTTACAGGCATTTCAATGTTCTGACTTACAGACCCTTTCACCTGAAAAACTGAGAGCAGACAGTGGTGTCAAAGTGGAGTTGTGTGAAGGCAATTCATCGCTGATTGGAGATGAATGAATGAGTTCCTGAAATAGGCAGCTTGAAAAGCTTTCAGATCTCTTTCTCAGAAATGCATTTGAATTCAAATGTTTTTCTCTGATGACTGAGTTGTGAAGCAAACTGTGCATGTGTCTGCGGTGTCATGATATACAAAAGAAAGCCTGCATATATCACAAGGACAATACTAGTGGCATTTTCACATTATGAGAACACCCTCATCTCTGATGTCACTCACTCGCTGAAAAATATATGTCACCAGGACCGAGGCTGAAAATATGCATGTTTGTAACATGGAACAAAAGAATAATGGCATATGTCATTGTGAATGTGTGTGTTTCCAAAATAGACAAAACAAGAAAAAAATAGATAAAAGAACAGAATTGACTAAGAAGAAATGTCCAACCACAGTGAGTCATTCAGCTACAATAGGAGATTTCTTAAAGGTGTCAGTTCTGTCTGGCCTCCAATGTCTCCATCATGCTACTTTGGCTTGCTACTGCAGCATGATATCAATTATTTTCTGTGGGCAACAGTCTCCTGGAGAGGTCTCACTGTTATTATAGCAGACAGCAGCTCCCACCAGCCAAGGTAGCTAAGTGGTCTGGCAAAAAAAAAAAAGAAGTACAGAGACATTGTCTGCAGTTACATTACAAAGGAAAGAGATGTGCTGCAGATTATATAGGCCTTGTTCTAAGTTATAAAAACAATGACAATGTGATGTATCATATTTCTCATATTAAGATTCTTAACATCCTCATATCTTTTAGAACCAAGTATAAGGATAATTTAAAAGAGTTTTACTTTATTGCATTATAAGATATTTTTTCAATGTTTTTTTTTCTTTAAAAATTAAATCTTCACTTAAGCTATCACACTATGGCAGGTCTGTGTACTTGCTTTTTATGTACAAGTTAAGCCATACGTGGGAAAGAAAGAAAGAAAGAAAGAAAGAAAGAAAGAAAGAAAGAAAGAAAGAAAGAAAGAAAGAAAGAAGAAACAGCTCTAATAGCATTTCAAGTTCTCTAAATGGTTTGACTCATCTATAAATCACAATGAACTTTGATACTTTTTTGTACAAATTAGATTTCATAGGATAGTATTTGGAGGGTACTTCATGTAATTTAAAATCTGTATGTGAACTATTTATTTAAAAATCAGTTTACACCTAAGTAAGCATATCTGATGTTATTTAGTTAATGCACCACATGCATTAACCAGACAACCATGCACTCATGGCAGATCACTAAGAGCACTCATCTAACCCCAACCACATACTAGGGTCTGTCAGTCTCTATTAGCTCTCTGAATTCTAGTCCACATGTACTCTCTTGCAAGCTACCAGGACCTCCCACAGAGAAGCGCACAGAGTCTGAAAGGTAATCTTTTCAGCTTTTCCTTCCACAGTTGTCCCCCATTGTGCCATAGCCCTGCATGTTTGAAGCTGAGGTAAACCTGCCTCCGTGTGTTTTCTCCACCACTGATTGTGATCAGAGGTCTGCAAGTGGATTTCTATCTCACCTGGATTCACTTGACTGGTACATTGATTCATATCAGTGCTAAGGCAGCTTTAGATGAGGAGCTGTAGACATATGTGACGAATCGGAGAGGATGAAACACTACATTCCCAGGTGAGTGTGTGACTGTGCATGCATTTCTGTGATTTCAATAAAGAAGTATGGTAATTCCTGCCTAAAACTGTGTTGGTCCCCCATTTTTTTGCCAAAACAGCCCTGACACGTGAAGTTATGGACTCCACTAGACCCCTGAAGATCAGCTATGGTATCGGGCACCAAAATGTTACCAGCAGATCCATAAAGTTCTGTACTGTATCAACTCATGTTGTGAGGTAGGGCTTCCATTCATCAGACTTGTTTGTCCAGCACATCCCAAAAATGCTCAATCCAATCTTTAAGTGATGACGTATGAACACTGCTTCTGGGCCCAAACTACTCTGCATTTAACAAGGCTGCTGTGTTTTTAACTTGTTTTAATGCTTTGTATCTTGTTCTATTTAATTTCAACAAGCCCCTAAAAACTGTCAGTGATCATGTCGACCTCTCTCAGTTTTTATTACCACTTTTCATTTTAAATCTCAGTTTTTAAAATTTTACGCTGTAACCACAGCCCAGCCAATGCAGCAGTATATTATTGTCTAACCTTGTATTGTGGATGGATTATCTCAGTTGTTCTCCTGACTGAATTTTGTTTCATTTACAGCATCCTGACATGCGATTGCATTTTTCGCTAACCATCTGGAACCCTCATGTTAACTTTTATTGAGTGGAAAAAAGTTAGCGTTCATTCTCCCGCTTCACTTGTTTATGTTATGCTATCATAGCTGTGTCACACATAGCACATTTATATACTAGCTAGCCGAACTTCAGTAACCCTACAAAATAGGGATGTCCCAATCCGATCACGTGATCAGAAATCAGGTTACCTCCTGATCAGGACATATATATATATATATATATATATATATATATACATATATATATATATACATATATATACACACACACACACACATATATATATATACACATATATATATATATGTGTGTATATATATCTATATA
>VUQR01001090.1:46069-71337 GCA_015108515.1 Hemichromis elongatus
GAGAGAAGTAAAACAGTGAGAGCCAAAAAAAAAAAAAAAGCACCATCAGATTTGCAATACCATATATTTGAAGTGTATTATATTGCAATACAATCCGGAAAGCACCAAATTGGCTATGGCTTCATTTTTCAGCATGACAATGATTCCAAACACACAGCCAAATGCAGTAAAAGCATACCTGGATTACAAAAAACAGACAATGGAACACAATTAGTCATGGACTGGCCTCCCAGAGCCACAGACGTCAACATTATTGACGTAGCATCGGATCATTCTGATAGAAAACTGAATAAAAGGCAGCCAACAAAAAAAAAAAGAGTTTTGAATATTTTTCAAGAAACTTGGAGAACTATTCTTGTAGAGTACTTAAAGAAATTACAAGAAAGCTTGCCCAAGAGGGCTCAGTCTATTTTGAAGAATAAAGTCATAAGAAATATTGATTTTTAAACTCGTTAGAATTATACAAACTAATAATACTGTGGTAATTCAACAAACTGCTTACTTACTGCTCACTACCTATACTCCTGTCAAAAATATAAAGAATCAAGGTGTGGCTTACGAGTTTGGCACAGTAGTTTAGTTCAAGATGATGGACAGATGTTAAAGAACAGGAAGACATTTAAACGTTTTCAATCTTGCATTAGGTGCCCGAAGCTTTTCAAAAAGGTTAACTCTTCGGGTGTTTACAGAGTCCGCCATGTTACGAGCGGTATTGATTTTCTCTCTATCGCACAACATCAAATAAAATAAGAACGGAAAATCATCTTGTGTGACAAAGCGTAACAGCCTGGAATTATATCCCTTGAATGCGGAAGCACAATGTCACACAATTACACGAATTAGCGAGATAGTTTAGTACATGGCAAATTAAAAACTGGGATTAAGAACCCAGTTTTTAAGTAAAATAGTGCTGCACTGGTAAATCACAAAGTTAAAGCATTTGGAAATGAAAGCGTGTGCTTCCTAATATATATGAAAATAACTAAGAAGAAAAAAGGAAAGTGAAGGAGAAGCAGGCTTGCACTTCTTCCACACTGCCCTTTCTGCTCATCTGTTCTCTGAGACACTTGTGGTAATAAATCAAAGCTGTGCAGACAGGCTATGGTGGAGAAGAATCTTGCTGTCCTTTTCCTTTCTTACCTACAACCTCTGACGTTGGTTTGACAAAACTATCAGAAATCTGACATTATCCACGAAACAGGCAAGACTACGCTCGTTGTGGATCGCATGATATTTTGCTAACAGGTTATACTCCTGCACGAGAGAAATTCAGCTGTTGAGAGAAAGTGTTAAGCACAATAGTAGTTTAGCACAGTGGTAGACCCGTTTACTAGTAGTATCCTAACCAGTTAGGCTAACAATATGTGTCTCTAGCCCCTGAATTCAAACAACAGGGCCATTTCACACCAGCATCGAGAAATGCAGCACAGATGTTTTTCATCCCAGATTTGTTTGGTTTAGTCACAAATGGCTAATGTCATGGAACAGAGACATGAGCTGTGTGTGAAATTCCATCCCTATTTAAAATGCACTACACGGCTTGTTTTCTGACAAGACAATATCAACTATGCACCATAATGTTCTCAAAAAAATTCTACTATGCACTAAAAAGCTGAAATGTAAGTTTACTGCTCACTATTGATTGAAATATTGACTGTCCATTATATGAAGAGCAGCAAATGAATGAATAGGGGGTAATTTTCAATGCTTTATATGGTTACTATGGGTGTTAATAAACTGCTTCAGAGACAGCTCAGAAATGAGATAGCTCATTTAAGAGTCATTTCCCATATGGGTGTCACGTGGGTTTCAACACCACCCTACAACCGGAGGATAACAGCAGGAGATTATGAGTTTACTCCTTCCAGTGTGAGAAGTGAACTTGAGCACAGATTCTTCACAGTTCTTTCCAACTATTTTGTTTCTTCGCAAACATACGTTCTGTTAATTATTAGCAAGCCCAAAATATTTTTTTTAAACACAAGCCAATACACCTTCATCCAACACTTCTGACCACACCCATTCAGGGTTCAGGAAGTGTATACCGTTTTCACACCAGTTTGTACGGCTGCAATTACTCATGTTTGCTCCGTCATCTCTGACTGCTTGTACCAAGACATATGGGCTTGTTTTATTTCTGTTTGATTTTTTAAACTGGAGTACAGCCTCTGTTATGTCCACATCAAAAAAACAACAACATCAATAATAATGAGAAGACATTAAAAAAAATCATCCTACATATTATGGATCACACTTTGCTTAATCATGTGAAGAAGATAAATGACACATGCTGGTTTCACAGATGATGTGTTTGCTGTGGTGCTAGACTTTTACCGCTTTGTCACGAGAGGTGTTGCTAGCAGTTTCCTAACATTTTAAGAACAATATTAAAAAAGAGATACTAAAAGAGGGTGTTGTTGGGTGAGTACATCAATCCAATACACTCTGCACTCTCTATAGTTCTATATAATAGCTAGTGCATACATAAAAAGGGAATACTTTAAAAATCATAAGACACACACTTGTGAGCCAGTGTGATGTAGTGTGGTAATAAATTGCTTCATAACAGGAAATGGTGTATGTGGTGAGAGTTCAGCTTTTCTAGCTTCCTCTAGCACAGGGATGGGGAACTCAATTCCTTGAGGGCCGGTGTCATGCAGGTTTTAGATCTCACCCTGGGTCAACACACCTGAATCAAATGATTACTTCATTTTCCAGGCCTATGGAGAACTTCAAGACATGTTGAGGAGGTCATTTAGCCATTTAAATCAGCAGTGTTGGATCAAGCACACATCTAAAACCTGCAGGAAACCGACCCTCGAAGTCTGGAGTTCCCCACCTGTGATCTAGCATAAGAAAATCACGATTCAGTACACAAGGTGAAACAGTGAGCTATGAAATAAATGCACTTCTGATATTAAAAAAATAATTTTGCTCTCACTTAACAATTTAGTGTATTTTATGAAGTCTATAACAACATTTCACAAATTCAATAGCCAATAATGCATTTTATTAAGAAGAAAGAGCCGTTGAGCAATATGGTGTCAAGAACTGGACACAGGGAAATCACAGGTGACATCTAGTATCAGCATTTAACCCAGTGCTGCCAATTAAAAGGTTTAATGTAGAGCAATGTAGAACCATATTGCTGGCGTGTGTAGTTTCCAACCCATCCAGCAACTTATCGTGACACATGAATGTTGTCAGACTAAAACATTTGACTAATTAAAGACAAACACAAGGGCAAACTGAACCATCTGATTGCTTTGTGAGCAAAAGAAAATACAATATTTAATTTTTTATTGGTATAAATTTCACAAGTATGACTATTTAGTTAGCAACAACATTGGCAGGTGTATTTGTAAATCTCTCACAGCTATGACAAATACACCTTTTAAATAAAGCACTTTTCAACATACTGTTTTTAATCTAACTTCTGCCTCTATGCTCAGTTGACCTGAGCATAAAATCAATAGTCTCTTTTTTTTTTAAAAAAATCCTTTTTCCACCCTTTTTTTAATCTAATCTTTTCAAAACACAAAGCACACGAGTCATGCTTTCAATATGTATTACACATGTGGACCTATTAAAGCTTGTTTTCTTGCTCCACAGCATGTATTCATGCACTGAAAGGGTGAAGCAGCAAATTTGCTAGCTGGCTGACTGGGAGGACAGAGAGGCCTTTCTCACCAGTCAACGGCTGTCCTTAATGAGAATAGAAAGTGATTTACTAGCTTAATGCTCCAGCCCTCAGCCTGCCTGCCCGCCTTTCCTTTACACAGCCAGTTTAGTCGACACTCTTCATACAGAATGAAACCGAGACCAGGGAAATGGGGGAAAAAAGGAGGATAGCAAACTCCTGTCTGAAAACTGCAGTAATGAGATGTTCTCATGGATTCTCAGTCCCCGCATCACTGACTTCCTCCAAGCCCTGCATTTTTCTGTTCGTCCTGCTTTTTGCTAAGTTCGCTATCATACTGGGCCATTTTGGATGATCTGAACAAATCACAAACTGAATAAATTGCATCATTCTGCAATTACTTCCTTTCACTTCATTTTGTTTGACTAAAAGCTTTTAACAAACATGCCTGTTCCATACTTTCTCCTCATCCTGTTACACAGTCACACTTAGACCACAAAGAGGAAATCAAGAGAACACGAATCACTCACTTGATTTGTAAGACATAAAATGAGCAATGCTCCTTTTATACTCACTCTGCTCCTGTTACAAAGTTGTTGTTGTTGTTGTTGATTTGTGGCTGGTATAATACTGCTGTACTTCCCTGCTATTATGCTCCCTATGATTATCCAATCAGCAATGCTGTTCTCAAGACCACTTTTAAATCACAGGCTTTCACTGAGAAATCAGATGACCTGTCAGAAACCAGTTATCCACGGAAGTGTGAATAAACAGAAAATAGTGGGATGCTTTGGATCCCCTAAAATCTGCAATGACTAAATGTAGACAACGACACAAACTCTAGGCTAGTGCTTTATCCAGTTAAAGTTATACTGCTTTGCAAAGCATGTGTGTCATGAGCTCAAGTGAGAATACCAATTTCATGCATATTTGCAGGGCCAAATTACATTCCTTGATTGGGAAAGCATACTTAGGGTATGCATGAAATTTACAATTATGTTTTACCATGAAATAGTTAAGTCCGACAGAAAGAGGGACAAAACAAGAATGAGGGATGGCAGAATAACTTGAGAGTGTCACTTAAACACGAGTGGCACGGCTTGTTTCTACATACGGCAGTTTTTAAGTTGAGTAGGGGAAGCAAAGCGCGTGTTCTCAATCCTTGGACTGATGGGGTTTCTTCTTCTTTCTTTTTTTTGAAAACACACCACAAAATTTAAACCGAGTAGAGCAGGTGATTTAACGCCGGGGATTAAATGTTTATATGCGCGTGATTTGTTTTTATTTTGGGAAGGGAAATATAGCTTTATGCACAGCCTATGCGCACAAATGTGCAGCCAAACAGACCGGTTATCGCCATGGAGGGCAAACACAGAACTACAACAGTGTTCTTACCGAGTGTGAAGTAGGGAAGAGCCGTGTTGTCAAGATCATCCATTACGGAAATTCGCCCAGGTAGGTCTGTTCTAACGAATAATAGAAGTCTGGATTCCCCCCCTCCTCCTGCTCCTCCTCCTCCAGTTCCTCCTCCAGTTCCTCCTCCACCAACACCACCTGCTTCAGCAGCACCCCCTCCTCCGACCACGTTCCCCGAGGCTCCGCCGGTGAAGCTGAATTCGTTCTCCCGGAGTACGGGTAGGGTTGAAACGGTGACGGTTTTCACCTCACATGGCGTCTCCGTGTCGCTCTCCCGGTCCCTTTCCTCGTCAGGCGATGTCGCCCCTCTGTTTGCCTGGACAGTCAAGGAGCCTGTTAATAACAGACCAACGAGAAGGACGCGAAGGTGCAGCACTAATATCCTCGCCATCCCGCTCCTTGTGTGTGGTTCTCTCGCTTTGTGGGGCTCATAAGCTGTCCGTTCACTTATAGTACAGTCGCTGCAAAGGAGTCGCGTCCGTCCAGGAGGCGGCAGTACAGGTGTAGTGAGAATGACATCTTTCGGCTCCTTACAGATCCATTTGTGCTCACACGAGGACAACAGATTGCTTACACTTCGATAAGCACGTGTCTTTTAAAAGACAGACACGAGGCAGAGGGATTTGTTAGTCGTGCAGGTTCATATTTAAACAAACACGAGCGGTAGATGAGCGTTCTTCTGAGTTCACAATAAAGTGTCAAACAATGAATACAAAAAATAATGCATTTTTTCAGTACAGCGTTTATATGAGTTGAACTTGAGGACAGAGCTGCTCCTATCATATCCCGTGTAAACAAACAATTTTGTTCTCTATGCAGTCGGTGTAAAGACAGCTCTACTGGTACTCGAAAACAAAGTACAGTTCACCGGAAAGATTACGGTTAAACCCTAAAGTGAATTCACCTCATAGTGAAATATCCACACTTTAAAATAAAAGTTGCATTCGGGATAAAAGAGTCACACAGAAAAGGTTTAAAGAGACGACTATAGACTTTCTTTTACATACTGATTAAAAGTTCGTTTTTATTATATAACGTAGTACATCCCATGTTCTTATTTGTTTAATGTCGTTTTAATTTAATGATCATAAAATAAATTTAAGAAAAAAACAACCTTGACTTAAATCAGAGTTTCTTCTTTTTCTGCATTTGGCTTAGAGATGGACAAAGCCTTTGTGCTCTGTCCATGGTGCTGATTTGTTCAACCCTGTCCTGGTTGTCAGCGTGATATCACATAGTAATATTGCAAACACTTTTAACGTAAATAGTGAAACTGAACAGTTTAAACCTAATTATTTAGAGCTTATGTGACATTTTGACCTTGCGCATTAAACACACTCCATTTTAAAAGCTAATGTCATTTAGGGGTACTTAATTCTGCGCCTGTTTAAAGTTCACCTGCTTGTATTGTGTTTATTTACTTTCATTTTACAATAAAAGGGAGTCAAGATCATAAGTGACGTGCCTTATTGACACATACAGCGCAAGCACATTTAGAAGTGTGAAAAGTGATGCTTACTGTAAGAAAAGGTAAATCTGAATGAATTAGCATTCCTGATGCTGATGAGTAGTAGATAATTATTATCGTTATTTTTAAGTGAGACAAGAATGATGAATAATGACTGCACTGTTTTTTGCTTAAAAATCTGTATTACTGGTATTTGCTAAAAATGTGATTACAAAGATAAATGGCTTTTATGTGCTTAAAAATCAAATGAACAAGATTTAAGTAGTATGTATAGCATACTAGCAATCAAAGAAACTGCAAAACTTTTAAAAACATTTCACTTTTAAGTAAAAATAAAAAAAAAAAATTAAAAGGAAAGACAGGCAAACATTTTCCTTAATTTTCATAAATCTGTCAGTTTTGGGGGTTTGCAATTTAGTATGCAGTGCTGTACAGTTTTCCTAAACAAATTACATTACAAGAAATAAATGTTATTTACTTTATTGCACCTGTTCAACTCCTCACTCATGTAGATATCTAATCAACCAATCACAGCATGTCACGGTGACCCCGGTAAAGTTCAAACCAGGCATTGGGATGTGGAAGAAAGGTGATTTAAGTGATTTTGAATGTGGCATGATGTCTGCTGTTGGTGACAGACAGGCTGGTTTGAGTATTTCAGAAACTGTTCTTCAGGGATTCCCCCCCCCCCAACATAACCATCTCTTAGGTTTACAGCGAATGGTCCAAAAAAGAGAGAATATCCAGTGAGGAGCAGTTCTCTAGGTGAAGATGTCTTGTAGATAGCAGAGGTCAGGGGAAAATGACTTGAGCTGACAAGAAGGCAACAGTAACTCAAATAATCACTTAAAAGGAAGACTGTAAAAATGCTTCCTAGTTGATTTCTGCTGTAACATTCAAATGGCTGGGTCAGAATTTTGGCATGAAGAAAATAAAAGCATGGATCCATCCTTCCTTGTATCATAGGTTCAAGCTGCACATGGAGGTGTAATAGTATGAGGATATTTTCTTTGAACATTTTGTGCCACATAGTACAAACTAGGCACTATGAAAAAACACCGCAGCTTATCTGAGTATTGTTGCTGACCATGTCTGTGCCTTTCTGACCACAGTGTGCCCATCTTCTGATAGCTTCTCCCAGCAGGATAGTGCAGCTCGTCAAAAAGCTAAAATGATGTCAGACTGGTTTCTTGAACATGAGAGTATCACTGTATTCAAATGGCCTGCCCAGTCTCCAGATATCAATCCAATGGAGCTTTGTGTTTTGAGATGTGTTGAAATCAAATGAAGCAACTGTGTGAGGCTATTTTATCATTATGGACCAAAAATCTTCCAACCACCTGTGTAATACTTCATGTTAGTTTTCCAAACTCGTCCTGAGGTTTTCTTAACACTGTGAAAAATATGATCATTTGTTTTTTACTTTTATTTTTTATCTTTAAGCTACAACTCCAACAACTCTTTCTGTTGATTTTGTGTAGAGCATTGTGGGGATGGGATCAGCATGGCAGGCACGGTCTTTAAGAAGCTACTGCTTTCGTGATTACTTATTCTCACTTTTCTCACTTTTCTGGTGTTACAGTAATACGGAGAAAGCATCCAGCGACACCTTTCGCTTTGTCTCTCTCCATGGACCAAACAAAGAGCACAAAACACAGTCTTTTTGTTTTCTTTCTTTCTTTATCTGTAATTTTCAGTCACAATGTCTGCTTTAGTAATGACATTGGCACTCGTATCTGCACATGTGCATATTCACACAATAGCTGGTAAGAAAGGCCATGTTTGCAACTTCTTTGACAGACGAATCGTGACTGCAGACACTTTGTGAGACACATGCATATTGTGTCATTTTCATGTATGTCACTAACTGTGACACTCAAGCACCAGTTATCTTAATGTGTTTGCTCTCTCCTCCTGACTGAACACAGCTTAACCCTAGTCAAACTGAGCAGAAGTGGTTGCAAATTAACATATGTTTTTCAAAGGAGCTATTCTTGTGTGTATTGTTTCAACTGCATACAGCAGAAGGACAGCTGCAAGTGTCCTTGTGCCGTGTCAAGTGTCCAGAACACAAGGACAATTCCAAGTGTGCTCCACTGTGTAACTTTGAAATGTCATGCATGCTAATTTTAGCAGTTCAGTCCAATTCAGTTTTATTTATATAGTGCCAAATCACAACAACGGTCACCACAAAATGCTTTGTTTTGTAAGGTAAAGACTCCACAATAAGACAGAGAAGGCCACAACAATCAAACAACCCACTATGAACAAGCATATAGTAGTGCACTTTGCATAGTAAGTCTATGAGTATGGCACATTCACTCCAAGGAAACCAGTAGAAAATATAGCAACCAATTTATTTATATTACCTTAATTTAATGTAGACTTACCCCATACATGAAGCAGTAGTCAGAGTTGTTGATTTTACAGTGTATCCCATAATTGTGTATCCAGTATCTCCTGCACCATTATTATTTAAACACATAGAAACTGGTTTGCTTACAGATGCAAATACCAATAAGTTGAGAGCAAAACGTTTCTTAGCATATCCTGATCAGAGACACATAGACAGAAATTACACTTCTAGACTAATATCACAAAATTGTCCTAATTTATGTTCTTATTAAATGTACCCATTAAAAAGCCACAGTACTAGTGGAAAAGTCTGTGAACCGCTGGCTTGGTAAATGTTCAGACCTTTTAGGCCAACAATCTACAATGTTCAGGAGAAATGTGGTCAGCTTCTTCCTTACATTGCGACTTTAGCTTGGCCATATGAACGAGCTAAAGGTCAACCCAGGTTGTGTTAGTGTCTGGGTTTTTTAAAGTCATTCTTATTTACTGTAGTGATTAAAGTCCTCACCATGCTGCAACAAACAAATAATACAGAGGTTCAGCTTGGGGGCAGACAGTCTGATATCATTCTGTATGATGTCTTGATAAACTTGTGATTTAATTTTACCCTGGATGACGGCAAACTGTCCATGCCCAGAGGCAAGCAGCTCTAAATGGGGGATGTTTTCAAGCTGCTGTCCAGCATTCAGCCTCTAAAACAGTTTCCCTTTAGCGTAGAGTCTCCACGGTGTCCTGGCATTGACATGCTATAACACTACTGGGTCTGCATTGCTTTTTATTCAGCACTGGATTACCTGTTCTATCTATCTATCTATCTATCTATCTATCTATCTATCTATCTATCTATCTATCTATCTATCTATCTATCTATCTATCTATCTATCTATCTATCTATCTATCTATCTATCACCTAGGCGCTCCCATGCTTTTTCTAACCTAAACTGAGGATGTCTGAATGATATATTTGTTTAGTAAAAAAAATAGCTGTAACTTAGATGACCAAAAGTCTTAATGCATAAACATTTAAAATTAAATCATATTAGCAGGGGCTTGCAGTGTATGACTGTATGACTTTAGCAATAATGAATAACAGTACTTAATGCTGCCTGGTGTCTCCCAGAGCTGTAGGAATGCAATACAAAACTAAAAACTCCTACTTATCCAGCCAGTTTTAATTGTAATGTTGACCCCCGTGTCTTCTGTTCTGGCAATGCTGGAACAATTACACGGATATTTTATTCATGTATAAACACTAAAAAACCTCTTCACAACCCAAAATTGGATTATAACTTGTTTAAATCCGTTTAACTCTTTCAGGTTATTCTGCAATGTGTAGACCCTAGTAAATAAGTAATGTCTGGTTTGTTCTTCCAGTGTTTGTTTTGGTAATCTTTATTTAATATTATTTAGTCAGTTTGTTATACTCAGTACTTCTATTAGGATTTGGAAGCAAATCTAAAATTAACTGTGCAGCAGTGTTGTTGCAGTTTATTATGTGGGCAGTTGATTCTGGAGGCGACATATATATGTGTGTGTGTGTGTGTGTGTGTGTATGTATGTATGTGTTTGTGTCTAAGTCTTCTTCACTGTCTTAACTATACAGCTTTTCTTTGCTCATAAACCTTGAAAAGGAATGGACATACTTTTTCTGTTCTATTGTTTTCTTATCTTTCCTTCGCATCTCTTGCTCTCAATTTTTAACTAAGAGAAGCGGCAACAGAGTAAAATAACAAAGGAAAAGATGAAAGCTGAAAAGTAGGACAAACAAAGAGATAGTAATGATAAATGAAATGGAACCCAGGCATA
The DNA here is from genome assembly GCA_015108515.1 of Hemichromis elongatus. Classification (NCBI taxonomy): domain Eukaryota; kingdom Metazoa; phylum Chordata; class Actinopteri; order Cichliformes; family Cichlidae; genus Hemichromis; species Hemichromis elongatus. The sequence continues at coordinate 56,755 of VUQR01001090.1, forward strand.
GTTGCTTGCAAAGTCAGTCTATCTGTGAGTTTCTGTTCCTCGTTTAAATCAACTTAAATACACATATCAGAACTGATGCACACTAAAAACTATACTGCACTGTTCAGTTTTAAAATTCCCTAATTTTTGAACTTCAGCTTTATTTGCAGTGACTTTAAAGTAATCTTGTGTGCACTTTTTCATTTGTTTTGAGTTTGTTTGTTTTTTTAGTTTTTGTTTGCTGATACCACACAGAATTGTCTGTTTACACTCAAATAACAGCTCAGTAGTCATTTTCCGACAACAGTTCTTTTTTTACCTTCAAGGTATGAATAATTTAACACATTAGTTAAGTATATTTCCAAATTTTAAATGATATGGCCTTTGTGGATGATGTGCGGATGATTTCCCAATTGAGACTTTTCTATCCGCTGCATCCTTTAAATTAAATGTTGGCTCAAGGCACATAAATGTAAACATGCTGATGATCAGTATTTCAACTTCCTGCTCTTTTTTAAACTGTTTTATCTTCTCTTCCATGATTTTAATAATCTGTATTCCTATTCTTTAGTCTCCAACTGATAAAACTAAACTTTATTTTATTATGTTTCTAATGATACACAATCTTTAAATTGCTGTTCAGGTTTAGTTGTTCCTGTCTCTAATCCATACTTTAAAACTTACATCAAGTCACTTCCACATTCATCACCCTTGGAGCAATTTGCATTTGGGCAATTTCCCCCTTTCCCTTCTGTGTAAATCTGACATTTTAGTCAGTCTGTCATAATGATTTCCTGTTTGAATAGTTGGCTACAAAGATTAGCCTAAATGGCAAATCTGACAAGCTTTGCTGTCCTGTTATAGTGAAAGTGCTGACACTGTGAAGAGCTCCTCTGTGAGCCCGTGGAGAATAAGCCATAGTTTTGCAGACATGACCTCTTTTGTTGATAGATTTCATTGAACACTGTCTGCCTTTAATGGGCAAACAGTAACAAGACATCACATAGGACTGATTGATTTTGGTGTATTCAGTAAGGTGGTCGAGAGCTGCGAGTAGCAACCCAAACAAGGGTATGGAAAGGAAAATGGCATCATTATGAGCTAGTGGAGAGCTTTTAAACACACTGTGGTTGGTTATGTGAGATTTATTGCTGGGGAAATTGCTTCGACCTGAATGCCGTGGCAGCATCTTACTCTCTTGAAATTGAATTTGATAGACAACAACTGAACGTCCACTGCACCTAGACTTTGGCATAATGACCAAAGAACTTGACCTTTTGTGTCACCATTCCCCCGCTCTGGCAAGGGTGATGGATTATTTTGTGATGTCAGAAAATGATTGAAGTCTGTCTCCCACTCTTTGAGTTAGGTGTTAATGCTAGGTGTATATATAATGCCAGTGGGGTGCAGCTGTGTGCCAAAGTCCAGCCTTAAAGTTCCAGCCTGATAGTCTGAATCCTGGCTAAGAAGAGTAAATTTGGATTGTGAAGGAAGATGAACACTGCTTTCTGCTTCAAATATTTAAGCTGACCCCTGTAAAGCCAGCTATAAAAGACTGTGGTTATACAGATCAGTCTGTAAATGTGCATAAATGAGTGGGTGTGAAGCACTAACAGTTTAATGACCTGTGCAAGCAACACTCACCACAGTTAGAGGGCTGAAATGGGATTGAGATCCCATGGGTGCCACAGGAATAGCATGAGCATGGATATATGTTTTCTAAAGTGGGTGGGTGGGATAGGGCATACAGCAGGAGCTTGTGAACTAAGCGCATGATGGGATTTTGTGTATTAGTACGAGGAGTAATTATGACGGGATCCAACCTTCTACTTTTCATGTAGGATATACCTTTTGAAAATCAGCCATTTGTTAATGAAAATTAATCATGCCTACCCAGTGCTTGTTTTGAACAAACCCACAAATGTCAGCCACATGCTGGCATTAGAGGAAATGTCAGGGGAGGATCACCAAAGTCATTAGGATTCATCCTCTGCGCACCATGGATATCTGCATTTCACCCCCACGAAGAAAAATCAAATAAATAAGTAAACGAGAAATTGTGATCCACATGGTGGCACTAGAGGAGAAGACAGGAATCACTGAAATCAGAACAATTTATCCTCGAGGAACAATGCGGTGTCGGTGCTAAATGTCACGGCAATCCATCTAGCTGTTGTGAAATTGCGGTCTGGACCAAAGTGCTGAACCATCGGACATTTCCCCGTGTACAGCTGCGGCTAAAAAAAGCTGTGTCACAAAATCAACAAAGTACCAAAACTAGAAATACTTCTTGTTCTTCTTGCTTATTTGTATGAAGTATTTTTGAAAAGTGGAAATAGTCCTGAGAGCTCTGCTGGCAGTGTTTTCCTGCGCTATCTTTGCTAATTGATTAGTTTAAGTTATCTGGAGACTGCCCCAGTTCTGCAGGTGTAAACAAAGAACTCCTCAATTAGAAACTGGGTTACACCTGGAGGACAAAAACACAACCACACACACACACCAGCACAACGCACTTAAGCACAGAGCAAATATCGTCTTACAAATTGGTTTAGTGGGTGCGGAGCACACATTCCAGCAAATGTGTACAGACGGCTACTGATAAGTCTTTTTTAGTTCAAAGTACAGAAACTTCAAATCAGTTCCCCTAATTTGTGAAGTGATGTAACACATGTGTGGGATGGACCGCAACAAATTTTATGGCTCTCCAAAATAGCTTCCATCAGCACTTGTTCATTTTATGAAATTAGTGAAGATAAGTGTGTTGGGATGTAATTATGAGTATTTCAGTTTAATCTGCAGATTCCTTTTACTGAGTGAACCGCCAAGGAACAGCTAGGTGAGTTTTTACAGCAGCATCAGCACTTTGTTCACTAAAAAGCTTTTTTTGTTCTTGTCCTGCACAGAGGACCTCTGAATTTACTGTGTTTTTCACAATAGCATGTCAGCTCTCTGACTGATGCACAGTAAAAGGAAAGAAAAGTCAGGGAGGATTTGACATACAAAAAGATAAGGAGCCCAGAAAAATTATCTAAAAATCACAGTTTAAATAAATGTTTGAATTAATTTAACACGTTTTCACAGTTAGTCGTTGAGTTCAGTGGTTAAAATAATGCAAAAATGCACATCAAAATTAGAAAACAAATATTACATTGCTGACTTTTAAATATATTTATCCAATTTTAAACTCCATAAAGTGCATGGTCCTCCACGTGGACAACCCGTTGCTGTTGCAAAATGTTTTTAAGTGAATTAAAAAGCAACGAATCAATTTAAAAACATAACATAATGTGTTATTGAGGAACGGATGAGTCTTACTGCAGTACCGGTGCAGTAAACATTATTTATGAAACAGGACAGTAACATATGCTGCGCAGCAGCGGCATGTGGTGACTTTTACAGAAAGACAAGCAGAGATAATGACATCATCCCCCTTTTTTATATAATAACAAACATAGAAGGTCAGCTTGCTACATTCTTCCTCAACATGTTCACCTTTCTGTACTAATTCCTGGCTATAAAATCTATCATCTAAATATTTGCTATTTTCTGAGAACAAGGAGTCCTGGAGAAGCTTTTCAGAACCACTCTTTTAGCTGAAGTAGCAAATAAAACATTAGGAAAACACCACACTAGACATAAAACTTTGTCACGGCCAAAGCGTACATAAAGTATCAAATATAAAAGTACTTATTTTGCAGAAAAAATGTTTCCCATCAGTGTTATATTGAGTTATTTAATATTAAGGTCATTTGAAATACTTCATATTGTGCTTAATCTACATCACTATGTTTTATAAAATCATATATTTGTATGACCATGCATCTCTTAAAGAAAATTTGCTTTCAGCGAGGTCACATAAATTGCCCCACACATTGATAGTATATTAAACATATTTAATTAAATAGTATAGCTTAGATCTCTGCTTGAACTATCTGAACTTCTAAGTTTTTGTCTGTGAAGACAGTGAGTCATCAGAGTCTTCCTTTTCTGGTATTCTATATCTGTTGCAGTAGGACTATGGATCTTATTCATGTCTTCGCTACACTGGAGCCATAGACTGTTGTCATTCACGAACAGGTCCCACATCACTGACAGGCCTGGGGCTTACTGACAGACTCCAAGTGTTAGAAAATCTACCTCTAGATGACCCCACCCCATTTTCATATCCTCCTCCATCACTCCCATTAAGTGCTGCCAGGTCAGCTGTCACCCCTGTTTACCATCCACATCCTAGTCCACTGACTCACCCATCCGTTTAGTCCCACTGGTGATGGACAGAGTAGGTGGGACAGTCAGGCAAGGTCAGAAGGATGGCCTTACTGTCATTACTCTGGCCTTGCTTACTGCCATTACTTTCAGTTTTGCCTCCTCTGTTGCCCCTATCCATCTGTCACCACCATTAAGAGCAGTGCAATATATTCCTTCCCCCAGGCATGTTTTATTACAGCATTTAAGCTTGTTGCACTTGAACCCTAATGGAGTTGAAGTTGTTCTGAGAGAGAATTTAAAATTGTGGGCATTCTCAAACATTCCATTTGTTTTGTTTTTGTTTTTTAAATTTTTTATCTCTAAACTGAAAATTGACAAGCAAAAAAATAATCTGACTGTATTACATTTTGCCAATCTTCACCACAAAATCCAATTAAAGTTCAAAACTATTTTACACTGTAAATAATCTTACCCGTCGTCGTTAAGAGAAAGCACCTAAATCTTCATTTTATTTTATTTCAGAAGAAAGAGATAACTTATCATTCTTATGTTTTTTAAGGTATTTAAGATTAATTAATACACTGCTTCTCTGTAATATTGCTGGTAAAGATACAAAACTAAAGTTCAGTGTTGCACTGGGTAAGATCTACATTATATTGACTATTCTTAACTGCATCTGAAAGTGCTTCCTCTTTCCTCTAGTCATAAAATTTCCATCCATTATGGAGCTGATGCAATTCATTGTGCAGCACTGGACTACAGAAATGAGTTCAGCCAGGAAACATTGGTTACTTTATGTTAATAAATAAGTAAGATGAGATTTTTTTTTCTTGTTTATATTTCTGATAGCTATGTTAAATCTCCCATCCATCTTCTTGTGCTTGTCCAATTCAGGATTATAGTCGGTCTGAAGCCTTTCCAGGCAGCCATAAAGCAAATATTTCTATTCAAGTTTCCCAAACTGAGATAGTTGTATGTATTATGTGTTGTCATAGATTTGTCTACTAAAACTAATTATACAAATCAAAAATGAATAACTCTTTCTGCTTTTCATTGCCTACTAATCAAGTCAGTTGGTGTGGATGGTTGTGATTTACCACTGAAACTGGGGTTATGTCCTCTGCATACATTTACAGGCTATTTAGATTCATTTAATCTTTATTTAGAATCCTGTAACACAGTTATACTATCAGATCCTTGGTCTTATCTAAAGGCCAAAGGTGATGCTATCAAGGTACTGCAACTTTAAGATAGCTAAGTGCAAGATTAAAATCACTGACTAGATTAAGTCTCACTTTTATGAAAGTATAAGTTGTTTTATCTGTATTGCACAATCTGTTATCTTTGCTACCTTTTGCATTGTTGAGCATTCACCTACAGTTGTGAAGTTTGGATAACTAAAAAATAGAGTATAATGATGATTTTAACACGATAAAATAGCTTCATCTGAAACACATATTTCATAGATAGTGTGTAACAAGCTAGGATATGGGGGGTTTTTTTTCAGACCTAACTAGCTCTTCCCCTGAGAACTTCTTCACTGTAACTGAGCTCTGCCATTAACATTAAATCTCATGTTGCTCGGTTCACATGAGCTTATGTAACTGCTCTTCACCTGACACAGAAATGATGTACGGTACAGGAATTCAAATAAGGGAGAGAGGGAGGACCAGAGTTAGTAATGGTGCAAAGATTATTAGAGAGCTACTGTATCTCTTTCATCTAGTCGTGATGAATTCTGGGATCTACTCCAAGACCCCAGACCTAATTTGCAGATCCTGACATGACCCTCCTACACACTGCCTGCTGTAAAATCTATTGCTTCAAACTAATTAGATGGACACAGGGCCCAATTATAATAACTGATAATTAATGCTGTGACTAAATGAGCATTTTGTGCATGTGTGTCTGGGAGAAAAAAAATATCTATTTTTGCATTCAAATGCATTCTTAAAGTGATGACTTTAAGAATGCTGTGACCCTGCTCTCTCTTTCATTTCTTCTTCTTCTTTGGATTATTGTACTAGAAGATACATTTGTGCAAAAATTCTCAGTTTACTTTGTCTCATTTTCTGTTGGATTTTTAGCTTGTGATGGAGTAATAAGTTAAAGTTTGGCAGAGGGCAAATGCTCATCCTCTTCTCATGAGTTTATTTGACAGGCAGAATAAACAAGGCAACATCTGCATTACAAATGCTTGTTTTCAGTTGCAGAGTGCAGTCATACAGAGAAAGATACTTGAGATGCAAAACATGCGATATTACAACAAACCTAGGCACAAGCTCTGCCTGGATTATAGTTAATTAATAATATGTCCACATTTGTGTATGTTAATAGAAAATCCTCATCAAACAGAGGAGTAAAGTCTCCCTTTCTTATTAGTACATTTGCTTGTCTTCATGAAAAAAAAGATGTCTGAATGATAACAATGCTTCTAAAGTCTTACTAATGCCTGGAACATTAATCAAGGTTTTGATGAATGAGTGCCCGCTGAGGGAGCCAACATGTGAATGATTGCAACACAAAAGAAATGCATAAATCGCATTGTTACACCATGACTGGGCATTTTTATAGGTATGTAGTGGCTCATTCTATCTAGTAGTGCAAAAATATAAATATATATATAATAATATAAATATATATATATATTTATATATGTATGTATGTATGTATATAGTTTCATCATAAAATGGGCAAAACATAAATACAAATTGCCGCTTAGAGCAATGTACATTTTTTGCACTAAATTATTTGACCAATAGGAGGTCAGTTCAGGTTACTTATGGATGGATGTTATATTTAGTGCCATGTTTTGTCTTCAGTGTTTGTAGACTGAAAGTACACACACCTTCTTTTTCATGTCAGTGCCAACTTGCATTTGTGTGTCTTTAAAGCAAACTCTGTTGGCCTTTTTCTTCAGATCTCTGTGTTTGGAATTGTTATGCCTTTTAAAAACAACAACAACAACAAAACAACCAACAGAAATCAAACAAACAAAAAAATCTCAACCAGTAGATACAGCTGCTCTTGGTCATACATTTTGGCATTTGGGGGTCTTTTCTTCATCCAACATCTTAATGAAAAATGGCATCTCCTCTGCAATAAGTGCTACTAGGTCCTGTGATATTATACTATGTCATTAATGTGGATGAAAGGTATGTAGTCCTACAAAAGTGCTGTCATGCGGTTGGGCCACATGTAGGCTATATAGGCTGCACCATTACTCTGCAGGTTGCACTCTAAAAACCTAGACTTTAGAAAAATGAGAGAAGCAGTTGGAGTTCATCCAAGATCCAAAGAAGACCACTGCTACTTTTTTCTGAACTTGAATTATACATTTTTGCATTATAATTATAAGCTTCTATCTATTCATTCTCTTCCGCTTATCCTCTTCAGGGTCGCGCGGCAGAGCTGGAGCCTATCCCAGCTGTCCTAGGGCGACAGGTCAGCAGTCTGTCGCAGGGCTAACACATAGACACAGACAACGATTCACACCTGCATTCACGCCAATGGGCAGTTTAGAGTCACCAATTAACCTATCGCCACTAATTGCATGTCTTTGGACTGCGGGAGGAAGCTGAAGCCAAATGACTTGCAAAAACAAAAATGAACTTATGTCACAGAATATGATGAAAATGATGGTGGTTATTGGCTAGATTGGCATGTGATGATGTTTACTTGTTTTCTACCAGTTTGTTGGAATGTTTTTATGCAAACACATAAGTACTTCTCAGACTTTTGCTTATCTGCTCTAAGACAAGTAAAAAATCAAACCACATCAAGTTACTGTATGTTCAGTTGAGGTAAGTTTGATGTACACACAAACAACAACAAACTGGAGGCCATGCTGGAGTTGGCTGGGGGAGCTGCAGCCAGAAGAAGACCAACTACCAGCTTGAGCACATTTATCCACTTGGATTATCTCCTCAGTATAACACCAGCTGACTCATATAGATTATGCAATAAATCAAGCACTCAGTTTGCTGCTGGCCACATTAGTTCAGCATTAGCTCAGTAAATTTGTATGAACTTAGACAAGGCCTGCAACAATCCCCCAAAAAACATAAATTTGATGTGTGACATGCCAAATCTTTTGCAACATTTTCTACGTGTGCCACAGCAGGATGTCATGTAACTGCTGGCTTTGGACTCAAAATAACAGACAAAATGACACTGGGTAAAAGGTTTAAGGAAATACAGGTTTTTAATATGCTTATTCTAAAGATATGCTGGCTTAACCACAATATATAAACCTCTGTTTATTTTAATGCTTGTTACAGGGAACAGGAAGTGGGAAAGAGCTTTGGCACAGGCACTTGCTATTTATTCTGAGCGCTGTGCATCTGCAAATGCAATTTTAGCTTCATTTTTTTGTTCAGTGGAAAAAAATCAAATGATATTGACAAAGGTAAAAAAAATACTACATAGCAAAATATCTTTAGATGAACTCTTTCAGCAGTATTTCATTAAAGTGTTAAGTAAAATTTTCTTATTTTGCATTTAAGTAGTCTGAACAATAAAAACAAATTATGTAACGAATATAGTTGAATGACTTCATCTGGAATATATAAGACGCGAAAGATAGATAAAAAAGTACATTCTAATAGATGTCTTGGAAATAATTATAGTTGCTCAGCTGCAGATATCAAAAATATAACAGACCTGGTTGACACAACGGCAAACTAATTTTGTTTCTTTGCTTAAGAACTCTTCACGTACTCCTTGTAAAGTAATATAAGTTTTTGAGGCGAGGCTGGAGAGGGGTCATGAGAAGTCAAGCTGTAAACACTCGGCTGGTCAAAACACTGTTGAAAGGTTTGGGAAATGGGACAGAGGGTAGCATCAAGCATTATTCCCCATTTTTGAGGGTAAATAACATATGGTGAAGTGGACCTGATGAAATGAAGGATTGTAATGTTGTACAGTACCAATATTTTGTACACAAATATGTAGTTTGTAGCTGAAAGATTTTACTTTTCAAATTTGGCCAGCAGTAACAACAATTACACACAGTGGTAGTTATGAACAAGAAAACAGCAATTATAAAATACACTATGCTGTGCATTCACGTGCATGATGCATGTATTAAGTCTATTTGTTAACATTTTGCATAATTTATTAAAACATTCAAGCCAAGTCCCATATAATATTCTTAATAATTTATGTATTCTCACTCAAGCTGGAATTACTATGCAGTGAAAGTGTCATTGTACTGGTTTTGTACTTGCTTAAGATGCTAGGGTAATCATGTTATACAGTATTATAATAGGTGTGAAGACAAGGGCAATGACCAACTGTAAACAATAAAAAGCTGCAGCACTACATAGTGAAGATGGGTGCTTTCAGCATGCATATTATCTCTGTGTCCGTGCTGAGTTAAGGTGTTCTCATTCTCAACCAACAGGGGGCAATGTTGTTCTGTCATTAAACTGATCGCTCACCACAGAGACTCCAGTGCTGAAAAATCTGTAGAGTACAGTGGGAAGGTTGACAAAAGAAGAAAATATAGCAAAACAAATGAATAAAACCACCAGAGGAGATAAGTCTTGGCCAGAGCCAAATGACTTCAGGCAGCTTCATTTGAACTGCTAAATCAGATTTTATGCTGAAATTGTTCAATAATTAGGGAATACAGTGAGGCTATCGTAAATGTCAGGCTAAATATATCAGCACAAGCAATCGGATTCAGGTACAGCACCACAGAATACCGTGCAAGTCATTTCATGGAGCCCTTTGTTGTGTTCCCCACTGACCTCAAGGTGTAGATTAGAAAGTCCATGTATTTCAAATCTGTTTAGGGTAGCAACATGTTTCTCTTTGCCATATGTAAGTATGAATTAATGCATAGATTTTTATTATTATGGGTTTGCATATAAGTAGTTTATATGCACTGTGAGATATGAACTCAAGAATAAAAAAATATTTTTCTCATAAATAGTTTGAATGTACACTATACAATTATAAATCAATATGCGTATGCAAATACATGTACCACGAATTAATTCTATGACTTAAGCATCCAACTTTTTTTGTTTCTGTTGTGTATTATACTGTGTGATCACTGTAGGCAGGACTGCAGCTTTTAGCCTGTTTGTTTTGCAATGGATGTGTGTGATATTTTTGCCACTCCATAATAGTCTGTTTGTATTGTCTGATCTTGTCTGTGGGAGCAAGTCATGAAGTGGATGTTGTGCTTGTGTCATCTCTTTTACCAGCTGAATGGCTGCCTGTTCCCTTCTGCTCTGAAGAGAAAGAGGTTGCAGTGCTGGGGTGCAGTTTCTGAAGATGATCCTGAGGGCCCTTTTTTCTGCACTCTCTTCAGCAATGCAATCTACCTTTTGTTGCACTCCACCAAAGGGACAATGCCACACTCCAGCCTCAGCTTCTGCAAAGCAGTAAAAAAAAAAAAAAGAAGAGAAGAAAAACTGACAAGATCCTTGTAGACTGACTAGAAGAGTCAGAACAAGAGCCATGGAGAGGCATTTTTGAATGATTGTTTAATGGGGGTGTGAGTTGGGGTCAGAGTCAAGGTGAACACATAGGTATGGTGGTGGTCACTACTCGGACTTTTGCCCAGAGAAGCAGATTGTTAATGTCACTGGTTTTGTTTTCCCTTTTATGATTTTATTTAGTATTTAGTTTATCATGGGACCTAAGCTTCATTGTAAAGTATGTGTATGTTGCTGACAATGCTGAATTATAATATAAAATAACACAGAGGTTACAAAGAATAAAAAACAATAATAATTTTATTTAGCAATCATATTAGTTATACCACATACAAATTCAGAAATTTAAGGAAAACCTTTATAAATGGGCTCAGAGAAGAACTGATGTAAAGCCTTCTTCGTAGATGGGCAGTTGATGTCCAATTAACCCATTAAAGATATTACAAACACTTTAAGTGATGCTTAGCCCTAACAGGGCTCCTAATAGCACTTTATCTTGCCTGCCCTTTCTGCCTTCCCGTTTCACACTATTCCACCAAGATCATTGTGAAGTTGTGATTAGAACAGTAAGGTAGCTTGCAAACGCTGAAGGTGAAACATTCACACAAAAAGCTCTGCTAACTTTGCGCTGGTTCGCCAATGACACCCCTTATCTTATGAAAATGGAGAAGCCATGAATAAAACATGAGGTCATAATTTTTTTTATAGCTTCTACAATCCCTCATACATGGCTAGAATAGCTAACAATCAAAGAGTCAAGAGATGAATGCTGTGGGGAGTGACTCCCTTTTGAAGTTGTTTCTCCCTAGCTAGTTTTGAAGTGCTTTGAAACGAATGAGGGAAATACTGGAATACTGGACCAAAGGATGTTTGCCACCAATACCCCCACCCTCCACCCCGCCCCTACACACACACACACACACACACACACACAGAATATCAGTATTTCTACTGTACTTTTTGCTATTTACTTAATGGAAAGTGGGCATCTTAGTATTCAGTAGAGTTTCTGAGGGGTGATTTGCACATCAATGCTCTCTAAGTGGCTACAGAACAATATGTTTTTAATGATTTGAAAGCCCACTGATGTGCATGATTGAAATAACTTTTTATTCCTAAGTCCCTGTGACTGATGTTGCGATACTGTCAGTGTAACAGATTTTGGTTGCTGTTAGTGGAGTTCTGTGTGCGTTTTGAATGTTGAACATGGGATTGGGTGTCTCTGTGGATACTTGTTTCAAAAGCCAGTGTGGTGTCATGTTAAGATCTGAATTCGATTTTTGCAGAATCCTTCCCTGAATTTTCTCTAACTCAATTTTTTTTTCTCTATCAGATGTAATGGTACAATGTTCAGGACTCTGTGACCCATACGCAGTGTTGTTTTCAAACACAATTCACAGCCACAGTGTAACAGAGCATTGGCTAAGCATTTTACTGTCTTGGGGAAAGCTCAATGGGTAACATAAATCTCATATTAAACTCACAAATGAAGTAAGAGAAGACTGAGACAGGGTGAAACACAAATGTCTCAATTGGGAATGAAATTGTATGAATGGAACCAGAGAGCCAGAGGATAGAAAAGTAGTTTTTCATGCCAAAAGAAGTGAAAGATCAATATAGTACGGTTCAAATCAATAGCTCTCTTGGTTGGAGATTGTGTCCATGGAGTGTTGTCCTCGGAATACAAAATAGGGTGGATATGAGGTTCGGGATGCACAGAGTGTTCATGGGGTTGAGGGCAGGTAGATGCAACAGCATGAGTTCAGAACACAGTGAGACATCCACAATGGGTCATGGTGAAGATGATTTTGTGCATGGAGCTTCTGAAGGGAAATGAAAAACCTAAATGACGGCACTGAATGTGCTATTCTTTCATTATTGGAGGTCAGGACTCAATTGTGCATCCACAACAATACAAAATGTGGTTGCAAAAATCTGTAGTGTACAATTTTTATGTTGCATAAATGGTTCAGAATAGACTTTTAACATTTATCGCTGTATTCCTGTTGGAGCAGTGTTCCGATATAGCAAAGAAATTGTACTATATATACACATTAGATTTAAATGACTATGACTCATGAAAATGGCATGCATTGCATTTCTGCTGTATGAGAAAATAAGGTACTGCTTTCATCTATGTTTTATCTTCAAGTATTTAACTTGACCCTAAGTGTTGGCCAGAGTCAGATATTTACAGTTCTACATAATTTTTTTTTTCTATTCTATTCTATTCTATATGTTTTTTTTTATTTACATGAATGCAAGTGTAGCATACCAGATTCATAAACAAATGAACATGAAATCAAAGAAAGTAAACATTTTCACATGGAAAAACAAACAAACAAACTTGTAACTGTTGTAACTGTTTCTATGCCTTAACAGAGATTAACTGCTAATGTCCTTTAAACGAAACCTTAAAAATACAACAGACAAATGCCATTTTATTTCTATACTTGGCTCATTTCCTGGTTATGTTTTACACTCATTGTTTGCAAAATGTAATAAGTCTTACAATAACAGCTCACAACACTGTGAGTAGGACTCTGTGTTGGTGAAGATGCAGTCTCAAGTCACGTTCCTTTTCATTAACAAACTGACTTAGGTTAGCTACTTCAGTCAGAATCAATTTTATTGAGCTGTGACATTCAGATTTATGAGGTTGTACCTGTGGTAAAAGCACCGCGATAGTAAAACAATAGAATGCTGATGACACTACCAGTTCTCTCCAGGTGTTCACAGACCCCATGCAAGGGCACAGCATCACCTTAACAGCTGAAATGCAAATTCTCGGGTATCCAAAGGTCTTCTCAAGTCATTAGGAAGCGCTGGCCTGATAACATTAAATTTAACCTTCCTCAATTTTTTGAAAGCTTGGATTATGCGTCTCTTTTCAACAGAGCAGGATGCTCTGTACGAGATATACCTAACAAGACATAGCAGTGGGAGCACATCAGTGCATGGCAACCTATAGTGTCAGCTGTTTATTGTCAGCAGTCAGCCATCCTGCTGTCCTTGCTGTTTACAGGGTAAAATGCTGATGTTTGCTCCTTACTATGCCTTAGAAGCCTAGGAATCTAAACTCAGATGCAATTATTACTTTGCTTCTTTTGGTCACTGGCAATTCTGTTAGAAAATTATAGGTGCGGTATCTTTTTATTATAGTTGCATGCAAGTCTGATGCAAAATTTCAGTGGTTGTTAGACATGCCAAAAGACAAACAAAAGACTATGATTATGTCTGCTCTTTGACCTCTTCATAATGTGAGAGATTTTCATTAGTATATATGTAGAATTATACTTTACCATAGTTAGTATGTTAACCGCAACACAGTAATGACTAAAAGCACCTTTGTCTCATACTGCTTGAAACAAGTCCAGCATCAGATAATAACCCTTTATATCTCTGTCAAAAATCATGATGACTTAACTATGCTGCACTAGAGAATGACGGCCTATTTAGCCTCAAGAGAGAAAGAGGTAGATATAGGATTCTGTGTGTGTGTGTGTGTTGTGTGCATGTGTGTGCATGTGTGTGGGGGTGGACAGCTGAGAGAGTGAATGTAGCTTATGAGCAAGTGTCTGACAGTGAGAAACACCAAATCAGAGAACAAGTCCTCACTTAGCAAGAAGCTATTGATCCAGGTTCAACAGGCCATCCAAAGGACCATTGATCTTAACCACATCTCCTCTCACTGGTCACCAACACAAAAGGCAGTGACAGATTGCAACAAAAAAACTGTCTTGCAAGGTATTTAGTATCATAATCAACCTATAACATGTTGCCAAAATATGACTTATTTTAGTAGAGTAATTGTCTCTTGTCTAAATAAATAAAATAATGCAAGAAAAAGTAGTTTATTATAAAACTGCAATAGAGCTTCATGGATTTGGACACATTTCATAATAATAACATTTTTTTTTTTTTTTTTTTTGAAAGTTAAATTACT
>VUQR01001091.1:0-13341 GCA_015108515.1 Hemichromis elongatus
AAAGGTAAAAGAACAAAGACCTCCAAGTTATTCATTTGCCCACTCCAGCTCCTACACCCCAAAGCAAATAGTTGGGAAAAGGATTAGCTCAACCCACCACAACTTCCAAGCTAGCAAGAACGACATATTTATGTTAGCGTTAAAGGCGCCTAGAACACATATGTGGCACACACACACTACACGTTTACAGGATCTGACAAAACAGGCACAATGATGACAGTAATTTAACTAAAATAACAATCAGAAACATCAGGGTGGATAAATATACATTATATACGTGTTGTACAGTGTCTGGAAAAAAATGACACCGACCTCTCCCACAGGGGAATTGTAGAAAAGGGAAGAGGCCAAGGGGTACACTGCATTTATAGGGGTAGCACCAAAGAAGAAGAAGAATGAGGAGGGGCTCTAACTGATCATGGATATATTTACAGGCTTGGAGGTCCTAACAGTCAGGCATAAAAGGAACAGTTTGGGTTTAGAACACATTTTCTGTAATTATAACTAAATGTAATTTATGACCGGGTTACATTTGGTGCTTGTTGAAATAGTTTTGTGAGCTTTAACCTGAGATTCTGGAAAAATACATTTTTATTTAAAAATCGATTCAGGATTTGAATGAATTGATTTTGAATCACTTGAGCTAGAATTGATTTGAATCGGAAAATCGATTATTGAAGCCCAGTCCTACTCTGCACATGTCCAAACCATCTCAGCCTCTCTGAGCTGGCCCTCTGATGGACTCATTTCTGATCCTGTCCATCCTCCTCATTCCCCGTGAACATCTGAGCATACATGTGTCTTCACCCTTTAGCACATTTGCATCGTTATCCTTAATCACTCTCATCTGCTGCACAGGTCCTCTCCTTCCTTAGTGTTCAGCCTCACACACGACTTGCTTTTCTTTCAGTCTAACACAAATGTCTTAATACAAGTGGCAGTAAAATATGATGAAAATAGAGCAGAATTAGATTCGTGAGGACAGAACATGAATGGACCATGAAGTGATAAATAGCAGGAGCAACAGACAGAGGGATGCAAGGAGAATGAGCACCGGACAGACGGCGATGCAGCAACAATCAAAGTGGGCTGCTCCTCTGCCGCGGTCCTAATCTCAGCACCCACACAGCGCCAAATGATGACAAACGGTGTTTTCACCCAGGAAGAACAGGTTGACGTGCTGAAATGTGAGGGGATGGAAGCAGCTGCACACTCTTTATCGTGGGCCTGCTGGCTGACAGTGAAGAAGAAAGCATGTGAGTAAAACGGCATGAGCACAAGAATCTCTGCAGACTCTGAGTCTGTGTTTTAGACAAACAGACACCGAGGTGATAGTGGAACACTGCCGGCGCGCTAATGAATTAATACACGTTAGGTATTAATTCATTAGCGCGCCATCAGTGTTCCACTAGCATCGCTGAGACGGGACAGCATCACTGCTGTCACGTTTTCTCTGGGTCACTGTGGCGTCTTTACAGTAGAAAGCACCTTGAGCCTTGATGCTACATAAGTCAAACTGATACTAAAGTATTTTAGATCAAACACAGCGAGTAAAAGAAGAAGTGTAAACCAGTCTAAATCAGCGAGTATCTATATATGCATCCTAACACGTCACGTCACGTGTGCCGTAAAGGAGCCAAAGATCAGGCTCCTGAAACTAAACAGAAGAGAACCGACAGAACCGAAATGAACCGGGAAAGACTGCTGAAAGAAACATGAGACACGACTCAAACTCCCAGGAACCCCGGCACACGTATGTCAAAGTGACCACGGAGCTGAGGTGTCAGGATGACACGCAGGTGAACCAGGTGGTTGTGTGGACGACAGCAGGCACACACACCTCCTCGCGTTTCTGAGTTCAGCAGTAACGGTGAGACAAAGAAGCTGAAATGACATGAACGTTACATATAAATGATTGTATGGAAATGTACATATCTGGATATGTTACACATCAAGTGCACTGACAGCCCTTATTACACTTCTTCCTTTCGAATCTTATTGCTCTCTGTGGTGGGCGTGGTCTGCGGTGCCGTGCGGACGCACCTGCACGGCATCCGTAATCACGCCCGCCTGTTAAAACACGGGGACTCGGGGGTTGGGGGGTGTTGTGGTGGGAAGTGTGTAATAAAGATGGCTCAAACTGGAGCTGCGCGGTCCCGCCGTGCCTTCTTCTCGCCACACTCTCGTTAGTATGAATCCTTCCTTTGTGAAGGACGTCGGCCACTTTGGCGCCCTCAGACTGTGACATAAGAGAGCGCCTCAGACTTTGGACTAACGGTGAACTGGTGAATTTCTCTGAGCTGCTGGATGATGCATCACGCTGATCCACGCCCTCCATAAACTCTGACTTCCAGCTCTGGCTCGGCTCAGCTGATCAGAGGTTATCTGACCCGACGAACCTTTAGACCTGTGTAAAAATAAAGCACCTCAGGCTGACTTCATGTTTATGGAAGATTAGAAAATGTTTGCACGGAGACATGCAGGTGGTGATAACGATTATGGCATCGAGTCCTGCAGTCTCCTGATTGGGGATGCGTCAATAATAACTAGATCAGTCAGTTTCACACAGAGGCTGAGGTGTCAGGGATCACTGCAGGTTTGTAAAGGGCTTAAAGGGATTCCTGTGTGTGTGTGTGTGTGTGTGTGTGTGTGTGTGTTTAAACTATCCATTATTTACAGTCAGATGAATGAGACTGGATAAAGCTGTTCTTTTGAAATATTCATCCCGCCTGAAGCTAACTTGTGATGAGCGGTTATTAGCAGAGAGCTGCTCACAACCTTAAAACCTGTCTTAGAGACTGGTGTGAAATGACAGGAATTACATGTGACCCAGAAAGCTCCAGTGTTTGAAGTCATCTCAGTGAAATGGACCACAGACAGCCAGCGGTTCGCTCGTGGTCTGCATCAGCTGAAATCTATTTCTGAGCGAGTCACAGCCAGGTCACAAATATGAATTTCATTTTCAGCAGCAGCGCTGACAGAGGCTGAAGCAGCCAGAGCTGGATGAGAGCCACAGAAGGCAAAGCAAAAAGCTGCCATGGGTCACAGTGATGATGCACTATCTCACGAAACTCTAAAGATATATTCAAATTTTGACTTTAGTCGCCAAACTTCAGCCAAAGCATTCATACAGAGAGAGGCCACACGTGTTTGTGAAGCTGGAGCACAGGGTGGGGAAGTCTGCAGGTTTGAGGTGTGTCTGCTGATTTAAATGGCTAAATGACCTCCTCAACATATCATGAAGTTCTCCAGAGGCCTGCTAAGGAACTGATCATTTGACCCAGGGTGAGCTCTGAAGCCTGCAGGCCTTTGAGGACTGGACTTGGACTGCGGCGTGACAGCACCGCCTGCTTGATCTCAGAGCTCGTCTCCTATGCTTGCAGCTGCTGAGGTCATACACTACTCGCTCTGCACTTGAAAATTTATAACTGTAATATTTCCAAAGCATAACCAGTTTGGCGCCTGCTGACCCCCCACCCAGCAACAAGCGCTCAGACAGCACAGACCTCACGATGCAGCTCGCCGTCTGGGCAGGATTTCCTTTTAAGGGAATGCGTTTTTTTTTTTTATTCTCATTTTTAAACATTAGAGGTTTAAGACAGTAACCGTTGGTTTAAAATGAAGCAAAACCCGGACACTGGGTGTCTGAGAGCAGCGTCGGCTCTCCACGTGAAGACAGAGCGGCTTCGTTGGCGGGCACGTTTGGTCCCAAACATCCTCCCTCTCGACGTGCTTTGATGGTAAAAGGCAGTAGCTGCCACGTCAGTCCAAAGTCTCCCACACGTGTTGAACTTCCTTGACCTCTGGTCTGTTTTACGAATATTTATGAAGCCGATGAGTGACCCCTCATGCCCCGTGGAGGGGGTACAGTCATCTTTGGAGCGAACACATGAAACCTTCTCATCTCAAGAGGCTTTTTTCCTGTTCCTACTATTTTGGTATCTTCCAACTTCAGTTTTTAAAGTTTTAGAGCTTTGTTATGTCCTTCCCATCAGCTGAAAGTGCTCACAGAACGCGTTAATAAGACGAGACAACAGATCTCACGGTTGGTCACGATGCTTTAAAATAGCTGTTATATCTGCAGACAGCAGATAAGTTACTGATTGTGCAGGCTGGACCATAAAACGTATCATTTTAAGTGATAGAGGCTGGAATCTGGGTGAAGCGTGCATCGTTAATGAGGCTTGATTGTAGTCTAGTCGTGCAGTCATGCAGTCCTGCATCTAGACGAGGCAACGGCCAAGCAGAGCATGCATACTGCTCCTCATGGCACAGTAAACAGAAACTCAAGTGGGTTACAGGGAAAAATCCCAAACATCACGACACTGTGAATGAGGTTAGAGAGGAACGGTGACCACAGGAAGCCATTACACCCGACCACAGGCATCCAGCTCCAAGTGATTTGGAGACATCAGGAGGATGAAAGTTGTTCTCCGCATCGCTTTCACAACTTCTTCGTGTTGGTGTGGATCCTCGGTTCACTTCGCACACCCACGGCAGTCCAAGCCCACCGTTGCCATCCCGATCAGCGTGGGGGTAAGGACGGGCGTGTGAGTGCTTAAACTCGAACTTACATTCACACCATGATGCACAGCAGCAGAAGACTTTTCATCAAAGGCGTTTTGATTAAAACGATTAAAACCAGCAGGAGATATTAAACCATTAAATAAAATAGCCCTTTAATGAACCCAATTACCTCCTCACACCAAGCACACGGTTCCCCTCACATTCTATACTCGTCATACGTGATAAGAATATCCAGTGCTCGTGTTGCCGCCCATCATGGGAGCACTGGGTGCTAAATGGATGTAATTGTAAGTACTAGTCCATAAAAAGAAAGTCTAAATCAGTGTCTGTGCTTATTTGAAGAAGAAATGCTTTAGATAATACTCAGGTTAGTGTTAGTCTCCTAAGAAAACATGGGCTGAACAAAACGTGTGGTTTCCCAGCCACATGGACACCAGAGCGAGCGGTGTTCGTGTTTACCAACGGCAAACACGTCTAAATTACAAGCATCACTCAAAAACTAACCAGGAACTGCTGGAAGCACTGTGCATCCTCGGGTTGCTATGGAAACCAGGCTTCCAGTTCTTGGTGTCACCTGATGCCGGTATCCAGGGAAAGGGTCGCTGAAAGCAGTGTGCAAGGAAGCGGAAGCGCGGCAGGTGCGTGGTTGTCCGAGCCTAGCCTAAGAGCACATCCAAGCCGGTCAGCTCTTCCATCCATCTTGCTCTCCAACGTACTGGACAATAAACTGGACTACGCCCGACTCCAGCGGACCACACGGCGGGAAATTACGGACAGCTGCGTCTTTGTTTTCAGAGAAACATGGCTCAGAGTGGCTTGTGCGTCTACATCAGAAAGGTGCAAGAACTCTGCTAGTTACTGCTCATTGCTGGTAGAGTTCAAGACTGTTAGGTGCACACCTTTTTATCTACCATGGGAATTCACTGCTTTGCTCATCCCACCCAGCGCTAATGCTAAGGAGGAGCTCAGCGAGCCCCAGAACTCACATCCCGGTGGACAACACGTCAAAATTCCATCAACACGTGGATTTTGCAACGAGAGGGAAAATCGCTTGATCTTGTTTACAAACATTCCCAGCGCATACAGAGCGAATCCCCGCCCCCACCTCTCAGACCACTTGTCTATTATGCTAATTCCGGCATACAGATTGCTCGTCGAACCTTGAGCAAGGTCACCACCATCGGTCCCGTCCCAGTGTCCCGCCTCAGTGACTACCGTCCCGTTGCACTCACACCCATCATGATAAGGTGCTTCGAGAGGCTCGTCTTGAGGCACATTAAGATCCTGCTTCCACCCACACTGGACCCACTGCAGTTCGCCTGTCGCCCCAACCGGTCAACAGACGATGCCATCGCTACCACCCTAAATCTCGCCCTCACCTACCTGGACAATAAGGACACATATGTACGAATGCTGTTCATAGACTTCAGTTCAGCATTCAACACAACATTTCCTTAGCACCTGATTGGAAAACTGAGCCTGCTGGGCCCGAACACCTGCCTCTGCAACTGGATCCTGGACTTCCTGACAGACAGGCCTCAGACAGTCTGAGCACTGGACCCCATCAGGGCTGTGTGCCCATTGCTGCTCCCTCTGCTGACTCATGACTGTGCAGCAATGCACAGTTCAAACCACATCATCACGTTTGCCGATGACACGACTTTGCTGGGTCTCATCAGCTTGACGTGATTAGTCCCAGCTGTGTTTCCCTCCCATGTTACCCTCTTGTATTTAATGTCAGCGTCTTCGTCTGCTCGCCGTTGCGTCCTCCCTCGTTCCCGCTGTGTGTTCTGGCTGGCTGCCCATTTAGTTCATGTGTTTCCCAGTTTGTTTTGTTCTTTTGGAGTCCAGCGATAAAGCTGAGTTTTCCTTTCCTGCCTGCCGCACACGGGAAACATGACAGCACCTCACAGCAGCCTGACTTCCATCAATCCAGGCGCCCCGACACGTATGAGAAGCTTCTCAGCTGGTAGCAGCTGTCAGAGCGGTAACTACTCCAGCCTTAGAAAAGCCTTTCAGCTGAGATGCTCTATGTGGATCTACCTGCTGTCTCCATCTGCCTCCTCCGATGTGCAGGCCCTGCTCTCCACAGAGACAAGCATTTACTGTGCAAAAACACCTTTGTGGAGGGAAGCTTACCTGTGGCTGTCCTCCTGCCTCTCCTCACCCAAAATGTTTTTCCCGTGTCGCTGGAAACCTTTCAAACTGTAATCTGACTCTATGTCCTAATATGAGATCCTGAAATGTACTTTTATTGTGAAACCGATATTTTATTACAGAATTATTAAATTAGTTTTATGGACCGTCCTCCAGAAATGATGCAGACGTTTACTTCAGTTCGATTTAACGTTCATGAGTCAGGCTGACGCACTTGTAACCAAAGAGGTTAAATTATAAACGGCAATAAATCAGATGTCTGTTTAGAACAAACTGGAGTTCTCTTAGGAAGGCGTCAGTCTGCCTTCAAGAAGTCTAATCTTGACTGAATTATCAGAGTCAGAGACCCAGGATGGCAGTTAATGGATGATGATGATGATGATGACATGCTCAGAGATGATCTGTGGTGGGATATGAGAGACGGAGACAGCAGAGCGAGACGCTTTCCTCCTAAAACAAGCTTCACTGTCTCCTGACTGACGTCGACGTTTTGGCTGTGAGACGACCGGGACGCCTGCAGGTCCTCTCCTCTGGCTCCTGTGCCTGCCTTCGTGTGTCAGCTGTGAATCCACAGCACTGCTCATCATCCTGCTGCACGCAAGTATAAACTGTTGTGATGTGCAAGAATAGAAGAGTTCAAAGGGATGCTGAGTGCTTACACCTGAGGGACACGCTTGTTTGTGCTGCGAAGGACGCTGGGTGGGGCTAAAGCACGTTTAATAAAGCCAACACAGAGAAACTTTGATTGGTACATGTGATGTTTTACAGCTGTGTGAGCACAGAGTAACTCCAGCTCGTCACATGCTGACTCAGAGTGAGCGGACGACCGTGTCAGCATCCTTTCTTTGCTCATTCTCATCATTGTTTGCATCTCCGCTAAATAAATAGTGGGCGGGACCTCGGCTCGGCCTCGGGCCATCTATCCGGCTGTCGTGGACCAGACACCGCTCGTCAAATGTGGACAGGCCCAGAAGGCCCAGATCTTTGTCGCTGTAGTGTTATTGTTAATTATAGTTTGGCCTGAAGGTGGAAATCATTGTCACACACTATCTGGATAGTTTGACATGATGTGTGTCGATGCAGAGGCCTGCAGGTCTGACGTAATGTGCTTGTCGAGTTTTTCCTCCATTATTTGAAGAAGTAGGAGGCGCCGACCAGGAGTAGCTGGGCTGGGAGTTGACCCCAGGTGTGATGTGTCCTGGATGGTTTGGGGACATCTCCGTGTCCCCGGGAAGAACTAATTTTCTCCTCAAAATGAAACATTTGCACTTGAAAATTTTTTTATGCGCTCAGCATCGGGGCACAAAAAACCTTCATAATTTTCTGTCATCACAAAGATGTCTAAACATTTACACACACGATGCAGGAGCAACGTCTGTCCTTAGAACATAACCTGATATTACTGAGTCGACTGGGTTTAAACCAACACATCGCCATCCTCGCCAAGTCTCCAGAAAAGACTCGCACCGTGAGCCTGACTGAATGTTAACGTCATCCATCAGCTCAACGTGACACCACTGTGGACACACACAGTTTGCTCTGAGAGTTTGAGTCCTCCTGGAGTCACACAGGTAACGTCGGGAGTCTTTCCTTCTGTCTCCGGGCAGAAATACATCCCTACGACACACACTGGCTACACACAGTTTCACTTTGAACCGACGTGTTGATACTTTGGTCTTCAGCTCCTCCTCTCGCTCTCTTCTTGATCCGTTTTTATAGTTTTATGGTTCAACTTGTTTTTTTTATTCCTTGAGGGATTTGAATGGTGCCTGTAAATAAAATGCATCATTCTTATTCTTATTGTTTTGTCTTGGCCCAAACCGAGCAGACACACGCTGTCTCTAAACGAGGTTTCGAGGTTGTTTTGTGTTTACACTCTTTCAAATAGATGCCAATAAAACACAGCAGGAAATAAATAAAACCAAAGACTCGGCGGTCCTGTGGCTCTATTTTCACCTGTTTAGCAGATTACTGCCTATCTCTGGTTATAAGGACTTCATCTCACACCACGAAGCTCGTTGAGATGCTGTTCTGAGTCACTTCATATGCAATACGCTGGGGCGTCACGTATGACTGACAAACCAAAGATACCTCCAGCTGAACTGGTTTCACTGCAGGGACACTTCATCTGCTTTCAATATTTACTTTATTACCCTGCAGGTACTCCACTCTCTGACACATGGAAGGAATTATTTTAAAAAGAAGGTGTCACAGTTATAAAGTAATAATCCCATAAACAGGGCCGTAACACGGAGAGCTCTGGGCACCGTGGGCCCCTTCTGCTCCTAATCCAACTCTCACCATCATTTTATTTTGATTTTTTTAACAAACAATTAAAGCAACAGCTGTAGAACAATCTGCAGGGATTAGGGGCCATAATGAACCGCTCATAGACCGAATTTAACCATTTCATGCACAGTGGTCACTACAGTGCACAGCTATTTAACGGCTGTTTTCTTTTATTTGTGTTAGTGTTGATGGTAAACTTGCATATAAACCACTACACTGGACATTGTTGTGCCCCTCCATACCCTGCCCCCTACTGGTCAGCCAGTTGTCCACCTAAGTGTAAAAACTCTTTGAAAAGTACATGTTTAAAAAAATGACGTGAAATCTTTAAGAATGAAAAAACATTATTGCCTAAAGATGAATAAAAGTACTTAAGAACAAAATCCTGATTGAGGTTTTCATAATTCATGCATGAAAGGGTTAAAATGTATGACATGACTGTGCAGTTTGAAATCTATTTTAACAACATCAACAATAATATTACTAAACAGAGGAGCTGAAACAGTAAAACTAACCCATACATCAAAGTTTACAGGACATGAAATCAGTGAGCGGTTAAAAAGGTGATTTAAAGATGAGAGGGTTCATTATGTGGACATCAAATAATTCAAACCAAATCTGAAACATTCACGAATGTTGCTGACGTGCGTTTCCCAGGTAACGCTGCCTGAAAGGTTTTCTGCTCATCAAAGTCTCAGAAAAGACATTTAAAGTCAAACTATCAACAACAGAGAGTAAATTCAAAAACGAAGATTGTGAAAGTTTCACTAAGAATCCAAACTTGTTTGTCCTGATGAAATGACGGTACAGATGACATGGCTGTGAAGGTTCTCAGTCATCCAGGTCATCGTAGTCTAAGGAGCTGTAAGGAAAAGGCGTCTGGAAAGAAGTCCAGACGCCTTTTCCTTACAGCTCCTTAGGGTACAGATGACATTTTGTCAGTGATGTAGTGAGACATGAATGTGTTTCTGTACTCAGGCCTGCTGTTAAATCAACACGTCTGATGACCCACAAACATTTCTCAGCATGATTCTAGTTGAGGCCTATTGTAACATGTGAAATGCTGCGTCCTCAGAAAGCCCTGCTGCGCTCAAAGCTGCTCCACCGTACAGCAGGCTGAATGCTGCCTGATGCTCAGCTCTATGAAAATCTTATTGATCGCTGTCGATGCCAATTTGCATAGTTTGTTGGCGCTGAAAGTGACATCAGAGCCTCCACCTTTCAGTGGAACAAAGTCCAAAGAGCTCAGCCACCCGGGTCCACCCAGCAGGCTCTGGTTTTGTCGCTCTGTGTGCAAGCCTGACGTTAAATTTGGCTTCGTGAGTAATTAATTACACCTGTGCTGTGTGATGTCATCATATACAGAGTTTGAAGATGTCAAACTGGACCTTTGACCCTCGAGGTCAGTCCACTGATCTGAGGGTCAAAGTGATAATGATGTTTTAAAACTGTGTTTCTGCCTTTGTTTGTTTTGACCCCAGAAAGCGTTTGTTTACAGACGGGACTGTCCACAGACACAGAAAGAATCCACGGAGTAAGAAACACTACACTCTAATAATGACGGCGATCACACGGTAGTCGATCCCACTATGACCCCTGACCCGTAAGGACCATGTGAGGTCAAGGTCAGGGTCGGCCTCCCTCTCCCGATCACGTCATCAGGAACGACCAAACGGATCACGTTTGCCCAGTGACGGAGGTGGGGGTGTGGGTGGGGGGCAGGCTTCCCTCGGCTGAGGAGGAGGGACCAGAGCGCAGCGGGTGGAGCGGGTGGATGTCTGAGTTCATCTCCGACTGCGCGCATTCTCCAGCCTCCTCACCGCCTCCACCTGTCTGGACCTTTCTCCGGCTCTCCGCGTCGTCACCTGCGGGCGCGCATCGCCGTCTTTGCGCGCCCCCGCGTGTCTGCGCTCTTCGGTGCTCGTGGCTGTGAGCTCGGAGTGGAGCAGAGTGGCCGTGGCTCGTGGGGATGTGGTGACATGCTCGCGCAGGAACGGTGAGTGAAATGTCTCGCTGTGTTCTGCCGTGACCTCCGCGCGCACACGGAGGAAGCGCGCGGGGATGACGTGTGTGAGGGAGTCGGAGCTCTTTGGCCGTGGAGCGATGTCACGCTCAGATTTTTACGAGTTTCCGCGTGAAACGCAGACGTGATCACTCAGCGTGGATTGCTCACCTGTCTGCGGACACTGGTCGGTAACAGACTGTGAGTGCAGCGGGACCGGATCCTGTAGGTGAGCGCGTGTGAACTGCGTGTCCCTGATTGTTTGTTCTGAGTGTGGGTCCGTTTGGATTCGCGTGATTTGGGGAGTGTTGCGTTGAGGTGACACGTTCACCTGCTTCTACCTGCCGACTCTCCGTGTTGAATGAGAGGGGGGGGGTTTGCAAAGGACCCCCGTGTGCACGCAGAGTCAGGCTGGCGCTCTTTCTTCACTCTTGTCAAACTTGGACTTGGCTGTTTTTCTTTCTGCGCACTCTGCTGTTATCACCGTGATTGTGTAACGTTTATGGCTCTGCGGGGGATTGGCACGATCCGATCAAAGGTGCAGGAGTGTTAGTGTCAGCTGCTGTGGCCTCGGTGCGACCGGGCTCCTCCTCGGGTCAGCCGTCAGCGCAGGACCGGCTTCCTGTTCCAGTGTTCAGCCGTTTCTCCTCATGATGATTAGACTGTGCCATTTCCACCAAAGAGTCTTCTCCTCACCAGCTTCTCTTCTCTTCTCGCTTTAAGCTTTGCTGGGAGGTTTTAGTCCATCAGAGGGCAGAGTGTAGACTCGGAGCCGCAAACAGAGACCCTTCCCACCTCATTCTCATGTTTGCGCCTGAGCTGCTGCTCCATCTTGCTGAGCGTAGGGTGTTTGAGCCCCTGGGCTCACGCTGTGGTGGTGGAAGTGTGGCAGCTGATGTTTTCGGGGATATTCTGTGAGTGGTGCAGTCTGTCGGTCCAGGTGTTGATGCTGGACGGTGTGACGCACATCTTAAAGAACATCAGGAGGTGAAGGCTCAAGATCTTAGTTCAGTAAGAGTGTGGCAGATGTTGCAGTTAGGATGACCTGTAGACGAAGAACTTTGGCTCAAACTGTAAACATTTAGTGAGCTGATGATCTGAGCACGAGGCTGAGTGAGGAGAGCGACGTTGTTAACCTGGCACAGATGTTGTCCCAGGTGACCGGCGTACGTGCATCTATTTGACACTCTTACTGTCCTCCTGTCTTACTCTTTTCTCTCGTTTCACTCGTTTGGTGTCAGAGTTTATAATCCTGCAAACAAAGCTTTAAATTGTTGGCTGATTGTCAGCGAAAAATCGTCACGTTCAGAGAAACGAGACGAGCAAAGCTGGGAATAAGACGGCTGCAGCTAGAGATCCCCAGAAATATAAGAGCAGACATGACGTCACATGTAGATGCATACGTTTAAAAACAGCCCTTCATTCACTCGGCCCTGCACTCAATAAGTGTTTCTTAATTCTTTGTTTTACTGCCTCAAGGCACCATCAGCCTACACAGGTTTCTATGGTTTCATCCTCTGTATTTAGCACATTGAGCTTGCATGTATGAATTGTGCTAGATAAATAAAATTGCCAGCATCATGATGTTTTTCACATTTCTACTGATAAATATGATGATACAAATCGAGCCAAAGCTTCTGATAAGCATAAAGGTTGTTTTTTTTACTGCTGGTTAAAAAGGTTTAATTATTTATCTTCTGTCACACGTCGAACACAGTAAAATGTGGAGCTGTATGTTAAAGAAAAACGATTAATACGAAAGAGTCAAACTAAAACTTTTGTTTTTGTGTGTGCAAATGTTTGACATGGAGCCAAACAGGAAACACGTACTCATAGAGCGTGACGCTGACGCTCAGGTGTGTAGCGGCACCACCATGAGCGCCTGTGCTGTTCCTCTCTGTCCCAGCCATGTGATTGGTTCAGCTGGGCGCTGTTCTGTCGCCGGCTGTTTGTACTGTCTGTCCGAACACGCATGGACGAGCTGCGTCCGCTTTCATGATTCACGTCTGCACAATAATGAATCTGAAGGCTTTTCCGCCCAGCTCTGATGTTGGGTCACAGTTTGTGGAGGATAACACAGGCTGTGCACCAATAAACAAGCACGTTAGTGAGTGCCCAACACTGTCCACGGTGTGTGTGACTGCTGAAGCTCTGTGAGTGTGGCCAAGTCTAAAGAAGAGCTTTAATGTGACCCGTTTACCATCTGTGTGAGCAGAATGAGCAAATGTAACAGTCCAGCATGTCGGATCAATACCTGAATCTCTCTCGCGCGCGCGCGCACGCACACACACACACACACACACACACACACACACACACACACACCTGCTTTTAGTAAACCAGAGGAACATCACCTCAGATCTGAA
>VUQR01001092.1:0-14057 GCA_015108515.1 Hemichromis elongatus
AGCACAGCAAGGGAGGGGGTGAGTCCTGAGTGATTCGCTTGGGGTGAGTAGCTCAAATGTGCTGTTAGCATGTTAGCTGTGTTGTTAGCATGTTAGCTGAACGATGCTACTGTGAACCGAGGAGCTATTGTCTTGATGTGAGGTTTCTGCTCAGGGTTTTTTCTTCCAGTTTAGAGCAGAAATGTTTTTGTTAAGAAACTGGCTGTTGTTTTATTTCCCCAAATTTTAATTATAAGCTAGATATATTTCTACTAATGGAATTAGTTTGCTAACAGCAACAGGGATGAGTCAGTGAGTCAGTTGCGCTTGTGAATCATGATTCACTAGTCAGTAAAGTGATTCTCGAGTATTGAATGATTCGTTCACGATTTGAACATCACTAGTTCAAATACTGTCATGTATTAGTTCTACCAGAAATAATAACACAATAATGTGATGTTACTTTTAAGGTCACATACACACGACTTCTAGTAAAGCAGTACGAAATGTGATTTTTAAATTTTTTCTCTTTTGTTATGATAAGATTAATGGAGCTTTTAATTAAACAATATACTATTTTGAAGTACTGCCTGTTACTTGGTGCCTCATAAATTGCTCTTGTTTGATGATTCTAACAGATAAGCAGATGACTCTCTACACATCATAAGCTACAAAAAACAAAACAAAAAAAATATCAAATTAATATCTTTATTGTCCCGTCTGTATTGTGTCACAACGTTAGTTTAAATGGGCATGTTAAATTGTGTCCCAAGAGAAGAAAAAGCCACTGAACTCTATTGATCTTCTCTCCATGTAGTTGCTGCACATCATGTAGAGACATGAGTCTGGGTTTTATTTGATTATGTATCTATCTGAACAGCTGCTTATTTATTTTTTGGAACTGACACTAAAAAAACTTAGCTACACATCATCAGGAGGCATGTAGGGTGTATTTTTCTGGGATGGACTGATGTTGCGTAAGGGCACCAATCTATATGAGTTACATACCAAAACCCCGTAGCAGAACCATGTAAACGTGTTTATCAATCAGGTGATGAAATCGTCACACAGGTGTAATTCTCTTGAGTAACATTAAGGATTTACCATTGTGATCAGTTTGAGCCAGTCCAGCCTCATACCTTGAGTCGAGCTCTGTCTCTCCCTTTCCCGCTCTTTGCAATCAGGGGGAATAATATTGTCTGAAGTTGCATCTAAAGATGTCAAAGGCGGTCTAAAACATTGGATCAAAACTGAAAAACACTAAATAGTGGGAGAACCAAAAATAGCAAGACTTAAACTACTGTGGATGATGAGTCACTAAGCATATAAATACACTCGAAACAATAAATGTTCACATATTTAATTTCAGATTGTAAATGATCCAAATAGTAACAGATTACTGAATGTTAAAAAACTGACACGGTGAAAATGAGGTGGGACCGCAGACATTTCTCATGACAGTGTCAACATTCCCCTTGAATTCTCTCACTGCTGTCCTATAAAAAACACAGTTTCAGGTTACAGTTTCACAGTTTTATGATTGCCTTAATTCACCATTATTGTTGATCTGACTGACACTGGTGGATCTGAAATACATCTGAAGCAATATTGGTCAAATTTGAACTGAAACAGCCTCAATAGAAAATTGTAGCATCAGTAGAAACTATATTAAAAACCTTTCATATTTCGGTATTTTCAACTGAAGAAAAGTCATCCAATTTAAGAAAAGCTGAACGATGTTTAGGTTTTTTTTTAACTGCTGTCAAATGTCAAATGTGTTGTATTCTACCTGAACAGTAAACTAGTATTACCTAGTTTAAAGCTCAAAAACACATGCAAGGACAGAGTGCCTCTTTATAGTTGCTGAAATGTCAGCATAACAGTTAACTGCCATATATCAACCTGTCAGTCAGGCCACAGTTGGTCATTTATGAGTAGCAGTGTCTGAGTTTTGCATATCAACAAATATCTTACGCTCACCCATAAAGTGCTTGTAAGCAGTCTGTTGTAGTGTAATAGCAGCTGCGTTTCCCATTACCTAAATGATGACTTCATTTTTCATAAATACGGGATGTATCACTGTCATTATACTTGAGACTCAAATCAAACTGTCAGAGTTACATTTATGACAAAAAAATAATTTGTTTCTAATTTACTTGCAATTCTAGTCAGCAGTTTATGTACTAAGAATCAGGGCTTTTAACAAGACCAGTAACGCTAGATATGTGTTATAATGGGAAACTGACACCGAGAAACTCAGTGGTAACAGATACAGGCCAAAGTAAAAATAAGAAAGGAAAAAAAAACGATCTGACTCACTGCACCAATGAATGCCAATGCTGAAAAGGCACATTGGCACACAGCTACTGATGCCACTGATCACCATTTACTAAACTTTCAAACATGTGGGATTTTGAGAGATTCTTCAGAGTGGTTTCTATCCTTAAAAGAAACATCTTTGTTGCTGGCATGCTTTTTCAAATCCCCAGACCATCTAAAAAAAAGTGGTGGTTTGTGAATTCTGAAGAATACACTGTATTGATTTGAACCCACGTAATACACTTGCTTTTTGGAAGATGGAGGTTTGGTGTACTTTATGACTTGCAGAGGAAGATGGATGCAGAGAAATTCTAAACCTGTTCTGGACATCGTCACAAATAGCTGTTTATTTTCTGCACTCCTCTGGGATCATGCAGACATTTTCAAGGAATTGACATGATAACATAACAATGACAGAAATTAAAGCAAATGTAAAAAAGAACTTAAGGAATTGCTTACACAGTTTCATTTCTTTTGTACAGTCTTTTGTACAATACTGGCATTCTCATAGGTTCCATATAAAATTGGTCCTATATATGTTTTTTTTTTAATCCCAAAACAACACAATATTCCGTATTTGATAAATAACTCAGTTTTAGGAATAGTGTTAACACTGACCTAGCACAAGCACACAAAGGCCCCAAAAAGGCCCTGAGACATGTAATCTCTCCAGCATGTCCTGGGTCTACTCCGGGGCCTCCTCCCGGTGGGACATGCCTGGAACACCTCACCCAGGAAACGCCCAGGAAGCATCCTTTTTAGATGGCCGTGCCACCTCAACTGGCTCCTTTTGATGTGGAGGAGCAGCAGCTCTCCTCTAAGGCCAAACTCCTCACCCTATCAGCCACCCTTCAGAGAAAGCTCCTTTTGGCCGCTTGTATCTGCGATCATCTTGACAGAGAATAAAACAAAAGGCTGGTAACATGCAAAGAAGAGCTTTGGAATATCCTTCAAGAAACCTGACGAACTATTCCTGAACCTAACTCTGTACTGTAACATACGCCACATAGCTGACTGTGCTTTTGGCTGTGTCTTTCCATCTTCTTTTGGTAATTGGTGGGCAGAGCTCACCTATTTTGGGATGCAGCACACATGACCAGGCTGGGCTCAGGGCACTGTAAATAAGCCCTACTAGAACCTGTCATGGACATTCTTTTGCCTCTCGCTTCTTCCCCATGCTGACCAAAAGACTGACATCCACACAGATATTGCATACATAATGACATGCTGAGGGCCATGCATATTATCAACTTTAGTCAAATAAAATACTGAACGTGATCCTAAGATAATGCCTGGTCTCATTTCTTTGTCACGTTCTTCTGAGATGGTTGTGATGTGACCGTTAAAGAGTGATTTTGACTCAGTGCCCTGGTCTGCAGTGGCTTGTGCACATTGAAAGCCACGCCCTCTAAAAATGAGTGCTGGATGAAGTGTGAAGTGCACCATCTTTAAATTATAGACAGAAATGACACTATATCTCACATATTGCTGTGAAGCACAAAACTGTGAGCTGCCCTCAAGTTCACTTCACATTGGAAAGCCATTTATAAACCTGTCAGTACACAAACCAACCTCAGCCTGACTTTCATTACAACTGTTATTTAGGGTTCTCTCAGTTCTACGCCATCTAGACAAAATAAGCTGAGGATCAGCCCTTCTGTTAAAAGCATGAACTCAGAAAGGAAACATCACCAGTCTATATTTGCAGTGTCCTCTAGGCACTATATGCTGTACCCTAGGGCAAGGGAGTGTGAAGTAGAGCTTAGCTGAATGGCAGTGACGTGTTTGAGTGAGGCCTGATCCATCTGTGGAACTGGTACATGGGTTGGTTGGTGATTAGTATTTGGATGCGCAAACCCAGAAACACAATGCTGTGACAACCTTCAAAAGGGTCCTTACGCATTTACATATTTACAATATAGATTTTTCCTACGAGATCCAGAGAGAGGTAATATTGAATTCACTCGTGAGACATCTTGAACCTGATCTCAGACCCTTCAAACTCTAGAAACAGACTAATTTTGAAGACAATTAAATTCCACCAGTGGTTACAAAGGTGTCTGCTGTTCTGACCTCTGACACACTCAATGACCCCACTCCAC
The DNA here is from genome assembly GCA_015108515.1 of Hemichromis elongatus. Taxonomy (NCBI): domain Eukaryota; kingdom Metazoa; phylum Chordata; class Actinopteri; order Cichliformes; family Cichlidae; genus Hemichromis; species Hemichromis elongatus. Next base: position 4,401 of record VUQR01001092.1, read on the forward strand.
AACCCACACCTTTTGTGAAGCGCTATCTGTTATTGCTCAATTTATTTTAGAAGGTGGATCAAGACCCCATTACCACCCCCACTTTGTGCTTCCCGACCTTTTTTTTATTAGCAGCATAATGGCACAGATACATTATCAGAGTTAATCAGAGCCAAATGAAGAAAAGTAGTGGAGTGAGACTGTGGAAATGCACCTTCTCCCCCCAACTCACACCCTACCCCTCCACAGCTTTTGGGGCTGTGTTAACATTTTCCAACTTTCTTTCTTCTTTTTTCTATTGCTATTTTTTTGTTTTGTACCCCTATCCCACCCACCTACCATTTATGTTCTTTCTCTCCATTTAAATCCAAATGTTGTGCTATCTCAGTCCTCCCACACATCTTTTCTTTGTGCCTCTTCTCTCTTTCACTCTCTCTCCTCAACATCTTTACCTCTTCTCTTCCTCAGGGATTGCCTGTTTGATATTCTGCTTGTGTGGTGGGCCAGCAGGATGGATTAGAGCATGGACAGGCCCCACAAACCACCCTGATCTACAGGACAGCTTTTCAATCACTTCTCCAATGCTGTTCCACCTATATAAATATACCTACAGGGAGAGAGCCAGAGAAGCAAAAAGAAGAAAAAAAAAGACATGAAAATAATAGAGAAGGATAAAAACAAACAGGAAAGGACAAATGTAGAATTTTATGAAGTACTACTGTTGCTGTGCAAACAGGGTGAAATATGTCAGAACCTTAGAGGTATGTTTCTACTTCAGCATATAAAAAGTGTGCCAGCACTACACGCACAACTCAGAAAATAGAGAACAATGGTTCATTTGCACCTATAATGGCTTGGAGCCGTTTCTGTTTCACAGTGTTTGGCATGCACTCATGTTCCTTCAGCTTTATTGGAAGGTTCAAGTTTGTTTTTCCTCTCCATGTTTGTTTATACTTTGTTGTACCTTGATACTTGTGAGCTTTCGCATATAAATGAAAATTGCAAAAATCGTTTATTTTATTGGATCAATAGGGTGATCTTCCAGGGCTGAAATTAGGAGGCATTATAAAAAGGTTACAACTGAGAGTGTTTAGACCGTTGCGCTCTCCTTGGGTACTAGGAGAGTATTGATCCATTGCAGCTCATCAACCTGTTTTGTTGCAAAAGTGACACTTGAACAGTAATCACCTTCAGAGGGTGAGATAATAAGATGGTGTGTAATTGTTGTGGCTTAACAAAATCACTAATGACGGATGCTGTCAAATGCCAAGTTTGTAATCTGTGTATAATCAGAGAGAACTTCAGAGGAGCCAAGTTGTTTATTGTAATATATCAAAACATATTTTCCAACAAAGTTTTAAGATTTTAAGCTTAAATCTTAAAGTGCAGACAAATTGCTTGTCGTGAGCTATTTCTAATAATAGAATGATTTATTCAAAGTGAATTATTTATTTTTTTATTTTATTTTTTTTCAGATGTGCAAGGACAAGTGCAATTGCTGTTTAAGTTTGTATGCAGTCTGTGCAATCTAGAGCACATTCTATAGAATAAGGCTGGAATAATTATCCATTATTCATCCCATGTCTTTGACAGCTAAGCCGGTCATACAGCATGACAAACATGACTCAGTAAGTAGAGTGGTAACCTGAGGAACGGACTGCTTTTCCCACATGATTGATAGATACTAAAAAGCTTCCTTTGGCATTTTTGCAACAGTAACATTTAGATAAAGAAATAAGAATCTTGCCTTTGATTGCATGTGTTTACACTTGTATCACTTAAATGTGATATGTTATCAGTATTATTGAAGTTTCAGATGCTGAATTATTGTTTATTACATCAAGTAGAAAAGAAAAACTGTTCTCCACATACATACTGTATTCACCTTAGTATGCACCAGATGCAAATGCATCGCATTCCAGCTCCAGTAGTATTTTCGACAGAAGTCATGTCACAGATGATGAGGGCAGGAGGTCAGATACGGGAATGACATAAAGATTCTGGGCATTTTAAAAAAATATAGCCCTTAAAGACTAAACATTCACACATGTGAAACACTCCTGGTATGATTTGAAGCACAAGAAAAGATGGAAAAATATTTTGTGAAAGATGCAAACCCACCAGTGTACTTCTTGGGTTACTTCACCAAAATATTTAGGTCCAGGTCATGCCAGCCTGAAGACCGGTTAGTAACCCCCAGCAATCACTGGTCACGAAGGGCAATTAACATTCACACACAGAGAGGAACTTGGGGTTAGTATCTTGCCAAGGATATTTGGCATGCAGACTAGGGGGAATTCAAGAATCGAACCACCAACCTTCCGATCAGTAGATGACCTGCTACAGAATTGTTGGAGGTATAGGAAACTAGGTTGTCCTTTTTCCAAATTGCATGGCAAAATAACTTTTCATTTCATCAGACTGATTTATGAAGTTGTAAGTGTTTTAGGCTAAACTATTATTAGTGATAATAAAGACAAAGTATTTATCCCTCTTTAAATATGGTCAAATTGCTGACCAGGAAATGGACAACAGATGTGTATATATAAATTGGTTTAGTTTTGTCATGTGCATCATGTCATAAAAATATCAACTGGAATGACATAGCATTTGGCGAGGATTTGAGTTGTGGTTGGTGATAGACTGCCGACCCCTCCAGCATTTTTACAACCTCTTTTCCTACCTCTGCTAAAATAAGCTACAGCCCTTACCCCTGACAAAGATGCAACATTCAAATCTGACAAAGTGTCATCAAGACCACTGCATTTGTCACTTTACTGTAAACATATAATCACAAGAATGGATATTTCCTTAAATTCTGTCAAACTTAATTTTTATTATTTCTTGTCCATCAGATTTGATATTCAGGAGCTGATATTTAACAGCAGCTACTTATGCTGTCATGCATCTTAAATAGCCTAGATATTCAATTGTGCTACTTCAAAACACATATTTATACTTGGGTGCCTGGCTTCACAGAAAGTAAATAATATATATTAAAATTCTGAACAGGATAATGAAGTCGCTTTTCCTCTCATCATTTACCACCCATCTCCCTCCCATTACTGTCATCAGAACGTTGTTTCCTGTCGTGGATAATGCATGAAGATGTCCTGTGCTGAACACAGTCAGTGCATGATATGGAGAGCTGCAGCCCTCCCTCCAGTGTCAGTCACTCATTGATGTTCAGAATTGGTCCAAAAACCTATGACCACTTTGCCTTATAGCCAGAGGCATCTTACCCCCCTTCATGAAAGTAAAATTTGAAGCAATATGAGATTAGTGCCCAACCTGAGCACTGCCCGGATTGAAGAAAGCATACAGGAGTACTGGAGTGCTTAGCATAGTACAAGGCTAATAATGTGCTAATAACATTGATCAGGGAATCAATGTGACTCGAAAACATCACTGGAGGCCTATCCAAAGGGAAAATACCATGGTGATATGCCGTCTACGTTTCTGTTCTTTATAGATCTCAACCCCCAGTTGAGATCTATACAGAACAGAAATGCAGACGGCATATATAAGTCAGCTCATCATTGAGAACAGATACAGACTGATATGCACGAGGGGAGTGGCCATCACCCATTTCCTGCACATGGATGGCATCAAACTGTATGCCACGCGTGAAAAAAAACTTAACTCACTGATATTACTCACCACGATCTACAGTTATTACAGTTTTGGGTGTATCAGGATGAGGATGTGCGGATGTTAATGCACATCTAATAAAGAATTACCAAGGTTCAAAGCGTAGTGATGTTCTTTTAATTATTGTTTATTAGGAAATACTTAAACTTAGCATGTTTTAATTGGTATAAATATTTAAATTATGTCATCATAAATGCTTTTGTGCCATGCCCACTAGGACATTTGTTGCCTCTGTTTCAGTTTATAGTTGACCTTCATGTGCAAACCGAGATCCATTTCTGTTTCCTTTGTGGTTGAGATTACAAAAAGTATGTTGTGGACAAATGAAATGCCCATGTCAACAATGCTATTTTTAAATGGGTGGTCGTTTTGATTAAAATGTCATTGCCTCTGTTCATTTTCTCTGATGTTTCTGTTGAACTTTACACACTTGACTTGGTCTGTCCATGAAATATGAATTATCTTCACTGGCTTCACAAGACATTGTGTATCTACATGTACATGTGACTGCTCACACAAATATGCTTGGCAGAACACCAGAAATGCCCCCACTCCCTCCCCCGCCCCTTTCTATGAGAAATGTGTGGCGTAATGATTTGAAAAGAACTCCACTTTCTGAGCTTATCAAGCACACAAAAGTTTTATACAATTCACCAGTTCCAAATGATTACTTGCAATTGTCGCTTTTTGTCGAACACAATACAGAAAGTCTGTTATTTAGCCCCAGCACATAACTGTGAAAAATAGAAATTAAAAATAGGGCTCCATCTATTGATGGAATAAATGGAAAGTCACTTAGAAGAAGATGAGAATGCTGGTGCATCCCCTGAGAAGATTCCTGGAACAAATGGCTGCGGCAGATATGGGCTAAGAACTCTTCTTGAGATTGACACAGGTAAGTGGTAATGCGAAAGCAGGGGTGCCGTGTCAATTAAGGTGCATTGAGGACTGCTGTCTGTCTGTGAGAAGCTCATTAACACCAAGGTCAATTTCATCAAGCCCCGGAGCTGTCATTATTCTCATATTACCAGCAAGGTGGGAAATAAAAAGGTGTATTGGGCATGTTTTGTAAACCTAAGAATTGCATGCAAATTCTGTGTTATTGATGCAAATGCATACAGTACATATAAAGATGTGAACAACATTGCAATTCAAACCACCGCTCCCTCTTACACATGTCTAGACACACACAAACCCTCAGTCGTGTACCAAATGTATATATTTTTAAAGCTGTTTCTCAAGCGAGCTTTTGGAAATTAAGAGCAGGTAGCAGGTGCTTGTTAAAATGAATATGACACAAATATTTATGCAAATCTATTTTATCAGTGATTGCAGAGGGTCCTGTTAGTGTAAGTGGCTGAATAACAATCTATTTCCCTGGAAAACATTTACTCAAATAAATCCATGTATTATAACTTGCAAGCTTTATGCAACTCTAAGATTGATTTTCCTCGTGATTATCAAGTGATTTAATGCCTTTCACCATAGTTTTCTATATTGTGGGCTGTTAAAGAAGCTTAAAAAATGTTAATACATTAACAACATCAATACAGTACAGAGTATATCGATATTTAGAGTGTAGAAATGCAACTTATGGAGACACAAGCAGGGGTGTCAAGCCTAACATTAGCCAAAACGTCAGCCATGTGGAGTTAAACTGGTAATTGTCCAGGTCAACCTGAGTGGTTGGTGCACAAGCAGAGCACCTTTATAACTGAATCGCTAACTGTTGGTTGTTTTAGCAGCCAGTTTTTCTCTATATATTCTGACACTGGACTCTTTCTTGTCTTTCCCATGTTACTGGAAAGCACTGATGGGAAACATATAAACAACCAGACAAGGTAATTGCCACCTCTGTGCCCTAAGCCTAGCTCTCAACTCAGCTGTCAAGATCTAAAAGACAAAAAGCTTCTTGTTACTGTGCCTAGGTACATGGCAATATGTTTGCAGGAGACAGATTTTCAAAGACTGAGAGTCACCTGTCTGCATCCTTTGGTCTTTTTGCTTTCTCTGGATTGTCACTCAGCCTCCTTCTCTCCTCTCCTGTTAGTATTGCCTGTGTTATTTTATGGATATTCCTGAGCAGTTTGGAGGCAGCCGTTCCACTTGTTTATCCCTTTCTCTTTCAATAAGAGACTTTGGAAACAAATTCAAACTCTAGGTGACAATACAGCCAAATCCACTCCATTTTCTACTCTGATCAGTGATGCTCTCTCTCTTTTTTCTAACCAAACGTATATATAGACTTTGAATAGCAAGGTTAACAAAGTGGTTTTCACTACTAACACAAACACCTGTGCAATTTATCTCCATAAAGCAACAATGTAAATGTTATTCTCGGTTAAATACATAGTCATTACTTCTGTGTATGCTGTGATAACACTGGAAATACAAAACTATCAAAATACAACCAGTCATGAGTTTTAAATAGAAGCTCATCACCAACATTGTTAATGCCATATGTGTGTAAATTGCACAAAAAAAGAAATTAAATCAAGCACTATTCAAAACTGAATTACTGAGCATGTGTAGCATTTAGCTTTTGGTAATGAATTGAGAAGATCTTATGAAATGTGTATGGTCACATGGTCAACGTAGCAGCTAGAAGAATACCAGGGTTGGCACCAGAGCATATGGTCTGGAGGGGCAAGTAGTTTTAATGGGGGAGCTCTGCTTTTTTATTAAAAGGATATTAAAATAGGATAGGATTCAAGTACATTATTACTCAATTTACTGTCACGCAAGCTATGTCCACAAAATAGAGGTTATGAACTAAGATTCATGGTTAGTGAAATCTAGTAAAAAGTATCAAGAGGCAGTCATGTAAAATTATAACCTCCACACGGGGCCAGCTTTAAAAGTGCATAAACTATTTGTCTAAGGGGACAGTACACAAAACAGGAGAGACATTTTCTCAAGCTACAGAAGTGGATTAAAGGACTCATCATCATACGCTAAGACACTTGCGTCACGGACTGTACGTGAAGAATATCCTTAACGCATGTTCATTTGTTTCATTTGGGTTATTTTTTTTTTTATTGTAATGCAATCATCTTCCCAATGGGCATATTCCTTAAGTCATGCGCTGTGACAATCTAAATGGTCTCACCATAAACAAAGGTAGGCAGAAACTAATATGCAATATTTAAATATTACAATCTGCAGTAAAATCAGTACATGTGCAATAGCTAAAGCTAAACTGGTACTGGTGATTGAACAGTAGCCTAGCACAACAATTGGGTACCTGCATATGGTTCCTTTAAAAAAAAAAAATCAAACAAACACAGAAACTTATTTAAAAGTTTTAAATCGTTTCCATCAGATCGAGATTAGTCTGTTTTTCAAATGTGGCGATAATCCATTAAAATTTGGGAAATTAGTGTATTAAACACTCAGCAAGGACTTTTGAGAGAGTATTTTGGCCTTTGGTTTGACAGTGCAAACATCTCTCTTTAAATGTTCTTAGAAGCTGAGAAAAGTTCCTGTGGAAGAAACCCACTCATGCATTATTTTTCTTGAATTGTCAGCGGTTCACCTTTTTTAAAGTAGCATTATGAACACACTGATTTCATTATATAATGTGTTTGTTGATATTTACACTTAGCGGTTTCACCTTAACATGATAGTTATTTATGTGTTTTAAAGTTCCACCAACATAAATTATCTTATTTATAAAAATATCAGCTTTCATTTGTCCATGGAAAAGTCTCAAAACATATTTTGTAGATTTACTGGTATTCAGAAAAACCTCACAATGTCACTGATTGTTGAATCCTTGTTTTGTGTTGAAGTGTTGAATAACTAATGCGGCTATCCATGCTGAACCCGGAGCACAGAAAGTAAGCAGGATTTTGAAGTATTCTGAGCAGAAGGAAACAATCAGCTAAGGGTGCTTCTCTCTTTGTAATCTGCACCATCAATGTGCTTTCACTTATCCACTTAACATTATCCTTATATCCACCACAGCACCTGTATGATTATTCTTATGAGTCAGATTTATAATAATGGTTCAAGATTGGATCATTTTAGACTAGATTTATGACTGCAGTATTTACACCAACAAAAAGTGCATGTAGGTTTGATGGATTTTAGGACTTGTTAAGAATTTAAAGAACTGTTGATGCTGAAATATTTTTTTTTTTTATATATTTTTTTTGAAAGCCTAGATAACGAGATTGTCAATTCTGTTGATGATATGGGGGGAGACGAGAGTTTCTCTGTGCCTGTGAATACCGGAGCTGCGAAACATTTATGATAGATACCTTTTGAAGCATCATGTGTGGATAAACTCAGGCACTAAACAGCTGGGAGCCACATGAGCGAGACCAAACAGCTTTTGTATTAGGGTTGTGGCAGAACCGGGACTTTCAGTTATGCTGAGAGTTGAGGCAACAAAGCAAAGGAATTGTTTCTGTGTCAGGAGGGTAGTTTAGATGCTTCTTGTAAGTAGGTGGAAACAAGGAAATAGAAAGTGCCTTTTCCCTGTATATATGAGGCTATAGTCACTGTGTGTCTGCCTGCTGCTTTACTGTATCAAGGCAAATGCTCCCACAGGCAGGTCGCCTGACCTCGCTGTTTATTGTTTGTGTATCGCACAGTTTTAAATGGATGTTTTCAAGTGTAACAAGATATCATTAAAGATGTTCCCTGGTTAGACTCTAAGGTCTCAGCATGGACCAACCAAGGTCCATTTATTTCACCAGGATAACAATCATATTATTGTAATTAATAAATACAATATATTAATAAAGGAAGCATCTTGCTGCCAGATTAACAAACCATGACTTTATCAATTAGTCCCTCTTTCTGTGTGTGTGTGTCTTCCCATTAATATATGTCTATGTCACTACACTGTAATAATTAAATGTAACCTTTTTAGCTTATGGTATGTTAATGTAAAGGGAAATAAATATCTTTGCAAACAGTGACTTATATGGAAGTCTTACAAGTTTATAGATATTAAATTATCCACTTTTTAGAACCAATGTAACATTTTCTTCAGTGAATGCAGTGTAGCCACATCTGGTATGCAGAGTTAAACAGATCTGCTGGGTTTCTTAGTTGTTTTCAGGTCTTGGATATGTAGACAGATCACTATATTTATGAGAGTATGTATGGTGACCTGTGTGGTCTTCACACCTCATTTCTCTTCTCTCTCTTTTTCCTGCTTTCTCTATAAGTGGGTTTCATATTTGTACTCGTGTGTGGCATGGCCACATTCCTGCTGCTGCTGGAATTAGCTCTAAAGTACCTGTTCTTCATCTTCTCATTAATCTGCAGTTTGTATACAGATTGGTTCTTGCCTTTATTTTTAACTAGATCATACAACTGCAATAGTTGTAAAGTGGGGCTCTTTTAGATTCTTGTTTATGCTTGCTCTGTGCATTTACTTTGGTTACCTGACACTCCCAGCCTGATTCGATTCACCCTTGAGTGCTATATAAATAACTTGAAATTGAATTGTTAATTCTTATTGTTTCTGTAATAAATATACTAAACTTGTACAATTCTCCAAGTCTGCCTTTGGATTTAGTTATTTTTGTTAAACATGACATTATGGACACAGTTAATGGACAGAAATGCTAGTGACCTTTACTCCATCTAATATTATAAATGATTCAGAGAGGTCCTCAGAATGATTTTAGATTTAAAGAACTTGCTTTGTGGTATTTAGTAATTATATTTGAAAAAACTATGACAAAAAACTAAGCTCAAATACTTCCCCGTGAACTACATTCTGTGCAGTTTTAGCCCTTGAGCCATTTTAGATGCACTACAATCATCTTGACTCAGAAATATTTACATAATCTTGTGTGTTACATGTCACCTATGATTTTCCATCTGCTTGATCAGTTATTGTAAAAACATGACAAATGACTGTTTGGTGTCCGTGTGTTACTGTCAGTAATGTTTTATGTATAAAGTTCACTTTTTTAGTCTTTTCTTTATATCTTAGAGTCTACTTATGCTTTTTTGAGTTTGTGTTTCTTAGTTCCCCGGTTATTTAGTAGTCCCCCCCCCCCCCCC
>VUQR01001096.1:1283-17214 GCA_015108515.1 Hemichromis elongatus
AGCGTCCCACTCACACGTTGCTTCTCCCACATCCCACATTAGCATGATGAGAAGCACTGTGATATCTGGAGCCGGCAGTGACAATATCAAGTAATAGTTCATTTGCGTGTTTTTTATTCCCTCGTGTGGTTTTTCTATAATGAGGGCCAACTTGAGGGAGCTGTTCATAGGAATGTGAACACACACACACACAAACACATATTTAGGTTGCCTGATCGATCTTCCTCCTTTGGTGAGATTTATGTGTTTCAGTGGCAAGACCAAATCCCCCAGGAGCTGATGGTGCCACTGTGGAATAAAGCTCACTCTTTTTTACAATTACTGTATTTGGGCAGATTTGACCATGTAACACACTCGTCTTAAAAATGGTTCTCTTGTGAAAGGCATTAAAACGAGTCCTGGGTGATGTTTTACCGACTGCATTAGTAAGGTGTTTTATATGAACCAATCCACAAAGTACATTTGATAATGATATCATTTAAACAAATTTAGAGCTTCGTGGGTTTTTTTTCCTTTTATTTAGCTTAGTGGTTCGATAAAGAGAGATGTCTGTCATTTATTTTTGAATTTAAGCCATGTTTTAAATGTGCATTTTCCATCATCTCCAAGCTCTACTGTGATTTCAATTAGTGCTATATGTTTGTGCATCTACACACAGGAGCTTTGCTCTCGTGAACAACACCCACTCATTTGAGTTTTCATTTTACCCCCATTCTCCTTCTTTGTTCTCTCTAAAACTTATTGGCTGTTGTTTTGCATCCTGTCATTCTGCTTCTCCTGCTGCCCATCTTCCCCGCTACCTTTTTCTCTCCTTCTCCTTCTTCTTGCCTCTGCCTGTGCTCGCTCCATCTCTTCCTTTTGTTTCATGCTCGCATTCTCACTCTGTCTTTCTCCCTCTCTTTCTTTTTCTCTCCCACAACACCCCCAACCACCCCAGAGACCAAGCTTGTTTACTCTGTCTTTTCCACATCTCGGCTCTGTGCAGCTGTGACGGTAATCTTTCTTTCAAATATTTGTTTCTTCCATCTCCAGATTTTTTTCCCCCTCCTCCTTCTCGCTTTTCCTGCCGCCACTGATGTACACCTCATTCCATCCCTGAAATCTTAACTGTGCTTTGTCCAACTTGGCTCTTGGGGACTTTAAGGCTTGCCACCTTCAATTCACATCTACACATTGAGACGTAGCAAGGAAGCTGGGCACTCCGGCATGGCAAGACGTAATTTTGCTCCTGAGGAATTCAATCAGCTCGCATGCTGTGTGTTTGTGTTTTGGCAGTCTTTCCGCTGCTAACCAGTTAGCAATGCCTGTCACCACCACTGAGCTCTATATAGCCAAAGAGCTCTAGATGATGATGGATTGCTATAAAACGATGGCAGCCTCGGAAAGTAATTACCAACTTTGCCTGCGGTGGAAATTCAGCTGATAAGCTCCTTTCCAGGGAAGTCCAGGTATTGCCAAAGCAAACAGGTGAGACACATTGAAGGTCAGAACACAAGTGATACAGACAGAAGCAACACATTGACATGCACAGTCATACACGCGCAAGCACACACCAGCTGACCCCAAGCCAACGGATGCTCTTGACATGAAGTCTAGGCAGTGTTCTTTCTGCGCATGCGCAGACACACTGCGAGTGAATAAATGATAGACGAGCCAGTTTAGTGATGAAACAGAGTGTACGCCAAAGATTTAAAGGCTGAATATCCATGGGAGAACATTTTATTATGGGTTTCTGATAATCCATTAGTGAGATCTTGGATGCTTGACAGCATAGCTGGAAGCCATCCGATATAGAGTAAACATCAAGCACTGACACTTCTAACCACACTGTGAAGTGAGATTTGTTGCAAATCGGTTGATACCCCACATGAGTCGGCCCTGCACTGTATTGTAATGCGCCTATCTGCGCACGTGTCATATGTGCTGACCCCACATGCATGGTGAATCACACAACCCAAGGAGATCAGGTTCACCAACCTAGCAGCTCAGAACCGCGATCCCTGCGCAACACATAAAAATCAATGGTGCACAGAGTCAACAAATGCGGCTTCTAATGCTCTTCCTGTGCGATAAGACAAAATTAGATTGGAGCCAGTGCCCCGTAATGGTGAGGCCGGGCAGGTGAAGGGGAACTGGAAACGATAGCGGTTAAAAATCATTTCAGTGACCTGACATGAGAGCCGTGGATCTGCTAGGACCCCACAGGCTGTGCCTAAAGCACTGAATAATTGTAGCGACAGGCCACTGGTGTCTGAGATTATGAGGAGGAAAGGTTCTTTGGCCCTGAGCTCAATGAAGTGGCAAAGTGTAATTTGTCAAATGAGTGATCACTCTGTACAACGTCTTTGTACGAAACATGAGTTATACACTTTTATACATTTTACCTGAGGATAGGTGGAGGACAGAGCACGCTGCATAATGAACACATGCCTTTTAGACCGCTGTGATCTATTTGGCATTTGTGTAGCTGGTACAGTGGAGCCCATTGTGAATACTTTCTCTGTTATGAAGAATATCTCAACTTAAATTGTAAACTTTCTGTGGTGCACACTAATGAAAGTCTGCACAGTAATACCAAGACCTAGTGATCTCTGTCACTCTCTTTCTCTCTCACACACACACAAACACACAGAAACACACACACACACTCCAGCTCTGCTTCTTTATTTATATCCTTTTCCATTAAACATAGTGGGTCCCCCTGCTAATCTTTCATACTAGAAGCAGATAACGCTTGTGTATTATTGCTCCATCAGCTTCTTAACCAGCCCCTCTGTAGCACTTTTTACTGTTCAATTACAGATCTAAAATTCTTCGAATATCTTTGGCTACATGTGTATGGCTGTATGTGTATCTTTATTTCATTACATGCACATTTATTTGACAGGAGCAGTGGATGTTAATGGGCATGTATCAAAAAATATTAGATAACTTGATTGTGATGCTCTCTGTTCATGCACTGCACACAGGTATGTAACACAAACATATGTGCAGCATATCATTCGCTCTCTGTGGCTTTGATTGGCGATCAACCAGGATTGGTGTGAAAAGATGACTAATGAAACACTGCCTCTGGCATGCCCGTCTTCCAACAGTTTTTTCAACCTTGTTGCTGGCCTCTATTAAAGAAAAAAAAATAACCAAAAACAACAACAACAACATTTTTTTTTTATTGCACTTTGTTCAGCTTTAATTTGCAAATGATTGTGTCCATCCCAACTTCCTAAATCCGAGTTTAACAATGAGAATGAATGTGATCCTGATGGTTTCTGCCTCGTCCTTCCTGTCTCATGGTTAGCATCTGTCCACCCCCTTGAGGTCTGGCACCCATTACACTCTGTCTCCATGTGTCAGCATAGACTTCTGTACTTCACGGTTATCAAGCAGGTCATAGCTTTGGCTCCTAAATACAACCGGCAGGCAGAGATCAGAGGAAGAGTGATTGAATGACAGCAGTTTGATCAAAGTGCACGAACACAAACACACACGCTCAGGAAATCCTCGTTTCCCCTGAGTACTTGGAGATATTTCGTGACGGCTCCATTAGATGAAAGACCCCACCAAAAATCCTGCACATGTGCCTTCTCAGCTTCTTCAGCAGCAGGTGTGATAGCGAGCGAATGATACGAGTGATGTGAGCTGGAGGGAAAGCGAGATCTCTTCTTATTTCATTTCTGTTTCTACTGTTTAGAAGAAGTACGGGTACTCTTGCACAGCATGCTTCTCTTTTCATGGTGAGCAGGTTGTTTGTTTTCGGTGGGCAGGCTGCCTTATTGAGGGCAGGGGGTAGAGCGAATGGGAGGGAGGGCCTCGCTTTAAAGGGATGATTAGAAAAAGTGGAGTTGAGAGCAAATTCTTCTGAAGACAAACGCTGATCGAAAATACACAGCCGGTGCATTCACGTGCCTTTGAGGAATAACGATTCAAACTGAGAAACGTGGCAAAGTCCGCGGCACTTTGTCTGACATCATCTGCGCTTCGTGCCGTCTGAAGCAGCCACAGATTCACTTGGTCCTAAGGTCCTAATTAAAACCCAAACCAAGATGATAGCGGTTGGTTTAGTGGAAGAAGCCTGTGAACGTCTTAGCCTGCTCAGATCCACAGCCAGTCAATGTCCTGTTGTGGGAGAGATCTGGTCACCGTGGGCATGAGACAGACTGTATTATCTGCTCAGCGGCCGCCTGGCTCAAGAGATTGCTCGGCGGAGGGATGGGTGGTTAGGCAGCAGGATAAGATATGTCCTCCTTTGGTGTCGGAAACTGAGTTGATGCCATTTGGTATTTGTTGGAATATGTGCTGATGACCTAATTCTCATGAAAACAGGCGCTGTTCAACAATCACAAACGTATCCCACGACTGTCATGAGCCTGACACGAGTTTTCCAGTGAATTTTGTGACATTTAGGGGTGTGCACCTTTAGCTGTGGGAGAGGGCAGCAGTGACCTTATCTGACACCGCCAACAGCAGACACATCAAAGGACAAATAACAGAGGAAAACCACGAGACACCAAGCAGACGTGAGGATAAACGGGGACCACTAAATCATGGGGAACCCTGCTGGCATTGCTTTAGATGTTGTGGTTACAGGTGTAGAGTTCAGCAGCACGAATCACGGATGTTGCCGCTGGAAGTCAGTCTCCCGTGAGGACGGATAGCAAAAGTAACTTTTTCTAATGTCTGTGTTATGTGCCTTAATATTAATTGTTGCTTTCTCTTCCTCTCTTGCAGGTGTTCCTAGGGGCATTGGTCCATTTAGTAAGTAAACAGTTACAAGAAACCAATATGGCTGCTTGACGCTTTGCTTTGCCTACCGTCCCACCCTTCACCGTACACCCCTAAACCCATTGCCAGGTGTTCATTTCTGATTCCAATCTGATGAAAAAATCACTCAGCAATTGTCGACTAACCTTTTTTTTTTTGGTTAGGGGGAGGGATAAGCCATAGCTGGGGGCTATATTGTCATAATGTGGGCATATTAATTTACTTTATCCCGATTCAACTCGACCAGATAATACTTGCCTGGCTCTGCATGGCAAATGTCATTTGTTTTTTCCCCCTCCTTCTCTCCCATGCATTATAAATAAATGGCATCTAGACTTTATTAAAGTGCCAAGACCTCTCTGACAGTGTAATGTCACAGGAGGTCATTTTAATATAAGCCGCAAGCGCCTCGGCTGGTATTATCTTCGTCAAACAGTAGCCCCTCAGGAGGAGGAGGAAGAAGAGAGGTGCCATGTCTCAAGTTACCGCTGCCTGGAAGGCTGTGTGATGCAGGAAACATAGGACTGTATTGAACAAGTCAAAGTGCATTCACAGTCTGGCTCAGTTCGCCTTAATCTTTTTTTCTTTTTCTTTTTTTTCCCATCGCCCTCTTCTTCATGAGTATCCTCTATTCCCGGGGCAGCGGATTGATTAATAAATTGCCCCCTCCCCCCCTGCCTGCTTCTAGAGACACGAAAGTGATCTGATGATGTTACCTGTTAAATTAATATCAACAGCATTTTTCAATATTTCCAATTATTTTTAAGCTCTTTTTAAGCACGGTAAATTGTTTTCATTTAATATCGAGTTGTGTGCTCAAGCCAACCCAAGGTCTCCCAAAGGACACATGTGTGCTCGTCTTGTTTTCATCATTTAAAGGCTAAGATGACTTTTGGGCAAGTTTCCTAAAACGTGCTGTGAGCGACGTAGGGATTGTTCCCGGGTGGTTATTAATCAGGCTTTAGTGTGGTAGCTTACTCAGTAAGTGAACACTTGTTATAAAGTCTGATGCTATGATGTGATGAGTCAGAAATGGACATGTGGCCAAGAAGACCGATTTCACCCCCCCCCCACCTACAGTCTTCCACTGCTTGCCTCCGTTCCCACCTACTTAGGAATTGTGCTTTGTCTTCATGCATGGCATCATTAGTGTTTAGTGTGTGTGGGCATGCTCTTCATAAATGCTGTGTACACATACATATTCACCGCGGCACATCCATCCTCTACATCCCTTCCAAAATGCCAGGCCAGACCATGTCCAACGGCTGTCCTCAAATCCTTTACAGGGCGGGTGTGCATGCTGACAAGTATGTGTGTGTGTGGACGGGTATTAACATCTTCGTGGGGACTAAAAATTGGAAGTTTACTATTCTCGTGGGGACCGACAGCCCTTGTGGGGACCAAAATCCCGTCCCCGTGGGTTTGAAGGCATTTTTGAGACTCAAAATGTGGTTTTAGTGTCAGGGTTACAATTAGGTTATGGTTAGGTTAAGAGTAAGGGTCAGGGTTAGGCATTCATTTTGGATGGTGAGGGTTAGGGTAAGGGGCTAGGGAAAGCATTATGTCAATGAGATGTCCCCACAAGACACACACACACACACACCCAACATGTGTGTGTGAGTTTGGGGGGGTGGGCGATGTAGAAAGGACACTCTGACAAACCAAAGTCTTCGTTTCTCATCCGGATTGGCCCACGGGGATTTAGATTTCTTACGAGTGGCTGTCTTGTCGCAGCAGCCGTCCGCAGAACCAACAAAACACAAAAAATGAAACATGCTGACTGTCTTATTTTTTTAAAGCACACTGAAGAGGATGAGGCCATTTTCAGCGCAAACACAAACTAACGTTAAGTCGGTATTATTAATAAAGTAAGAACAGGCTAAGGGGGAAAAAGGTTACGATGTCCTTGAGGTTTGTTTTTTTTTTAAGGATTGGAAACAAAGCTACTGTTTGGGGGAGAAAAAACAAAGCCCTGCACTTTTCCTGTTGTTTTTTGAAGGTAATTGAATTCCTTATTGACTTTCCTCAATTCTATTTCAAGTTTATTAAGCCAGGCAGAATTGCCTAATGCAGACCATTAGAGTGAAATTAATATTTTAAAAAACAATTCTGGCTCTGCAAGATTGCATTTCATTATAAGTATGGCATTGATTAAAATCCGTCACCACTCATTTAACTCCTGAATATTCCCCATAACAAAATAATTAATGGAACCTAGATGTGCATTACATCCCCTCCATTGCCAAAACAGAAACCCTGTTTCCAAAAAAAAAGAAAGAAAAACAGAAATGCAAGTTTGGGCAATAAAATGATTGTGATGATTTGAAACTATATTTCACTGAAAGTGGTACAAAGACAACAAACTGACACTTCCTGGAGCTGTATTATCTTCATGAAATAAGCAAGACCTTCTCTAACAAAAAAAAGAAGCCAGCATTTGTTGCTTGAGAACCTCTATGTATTGTTTGACATTTATAATATTACATTATACATTTACAAACTACCCAGTGTACACTAAAGCAGCCCTTTACCAGCATGAAAGCTGGATTTTGGACTGTGCGCGGATAACAATTAAATGCCCGACCTCAGTTGATCTTAAATGAGCTCAGGTCCAGAAAAAGACAGTGTTGTTGTTCACTCTGTCTGCGTGGTACTTTTCACTTGTATTTGTAGCTTTGAATTGTTTTTACTGACAGCGGCTTTCAGGAGCGTTCCTGAGCTCACGCAGTGATTTCCAGAACACAATGTGCCTCTCTTGTGCCGTTCGCAGCCAATTGCAGCCTTGTTCATTATGTAAAGCGATGTCTCAATATTCTCTGAATCTACTGATGATATTATGTACCGTGTATTATTAAATCCCTTTCAAATTTAGCACTGAGAAGCGTTGTCGAACTGTTTGCACACTTAGTAATACACAGAGGAGCAGACGCCTCTCCATCTTCTCGGCGACGCTGAGGCTTCCTTGCATGCTCTTTTTGATAGTCGGCCGTGTTACTGACCTAATGCTAATATAACCAATTAGTTATGAGATGTTTTAACAGTTGTTTAATATTTTTATCTTACTTTATTTTATTTTTGATGCTACACAAGTTCCAGGCTTTTGTTCACTCAGCTTTCTTTACTTGACGCTGGCAGTAAATTTAAAGTCTTTGTGCTCTTTTCAGGTAAATGATTTGACAATGACATCTTTTATTTGAAGTTAAGTTTTACACAGCATCCCAACTTTTTTTGGGAAACAGGTTGTTAATAAATATCATCTTACTTTAACCACTAGATCAGCAGTTGGACATTTCAGATCGAGACAGTGCAGAGCATTTGTTTTGCAGCTGTTTTCACCAAACGGCTTCACTGCTAAGTGATTATCGCAGGAACAAAGCATTTCAAAGACCATTTTTTAAAAAAGAGCTTCTTTTTTTTTTAATCTCTTTATTTGTTAATATCTCATTTTCAAACAGCTTTTCATTCGGTGACTCGTGTGACTCAAACCCAGCGGAGACGTCAGAGTCGTCACCGATGCCAGAATCCCCACGAAGAATCAAACTCTTCTTTTGTTCGAGAGCTTTTGAAATCAGTGCCGAGGGTATTTAAAGCGACTGTCACTCTGTGAAGACATACAAACCTCAAAACTAATGTTTTATTGAATTCCAGCCCGCTTAGGGGAAAAAAAAGAAGATTTGAAACCAGTATTTCACAAGGGGAAAAAAGTCATTATTTAAAAGATTGCACTTGGTGAACAGCAGTCATATTCTCTATTCACACATAGTTAGAGTAAGTGGCTTCTTGCCAAGACACCGCTGGATGTTAATTACCCAAGATTGCATGATTCATGGAGTCAATAGCGAAAGGACAGAAAGATCAAGTGAAGAGATGAAGGGGCACGATGAGGAAACCTATCCGTATTCCTCCCTTTGCTTGAGTCCTCTCCATTTCCAACCACAAAGTATTTCCCTGACACGGAAATACTGACTTGTATGTAATTATGAGGTTATGCTACCCACAGCAGTCCGTCATTCCAAGTCCCAACACCTGTCATTATTTATTCATTGTTATTCCTCCACCAGAAATACACTGTAATTAGATATTGATTACTCAGTCAATGTGATGAATTAAACAAAATGCCCCCTAACGTCTTCATTTGCTATACATAGAGTCCCTTGCATAAATCATGACCTAAATACTAAGTTTAACTGGGTTTTGTTTTTTTTCTTGAGCTTCTTTCTTCAGTTTTTTCTTAATTTCCACTCATCATTGCCATTGCCATAAACATACAGTCGCACAGCAAGGTCATGGACGTCACACGAATTACATACAACGTCTCTCCAACGTCTTTTTAATGAGTCTTTGGATGCTTTCTCTGCCCGTCCATGTCAGCCCTGCCCCATCGTGCTGTTTCCTGATTTACAGATCTGAGTCATGCTGGACATGTTCATGTCTCCGGTTGTCTGTGTCCACTACCACATAGTCTCCCCCCTTTAGATGATCTGTAAAGTGCATCACACGAGGAAACATTATTAACTCCTGATTTCTCTCAATTGCACGCAGTTCGGCCGAACGTGTCATCCCTAGGTGTCGCTAACCGAAAAGAAGGTAGGCATCTAAGATTATGCAACAATTATGTTTTTGTTTTACAGATTCATTTACTTCAGGTGTCTGTATAGTTATCAAAAATGACTCTTTGGTAGCCCAAACTATCCTTCCCCTTTTTTTCTGGCTTCTTAGAAAAAGCCCAAAAACATTATGTCAGCCTGTCGCACTCGGGATGGAGGCTCAAGAGGTTGCTGCAGTTCTCTGATTTATACATACGCTGATACATTAACACTCTGTTTCAGTTTGGAGGCTCAGCTCTGAGCACCGTGTTAGCTCATTAGATAGAAAAGCAGGAGAGGTTTCACTTTTGTCTTTTTTTGTAGGTGTTGGGCTCATCTTAGTTTAATCTATCACGTAGATGCCGTGTTCAGCCACCTCACAACTAGCGCCCAACCGTTCAGCTCTGTGTTTCCATGACTGCAGCCAAGCGCTCACAATGTATGTGGCGAGGGCTTATGTCACCTGGCACAATTGCAGAGGCCGGGCCCATTATTTCCTTTTTTCCCCACTGTTTGCTTTAATGCCGTAAAAGAATGGAGGGATTGATGTGTTCACTGCTAGCCGGTTTCCTTACCCACGCAGCTGTGCACAAATTTATAGTGTGAAAATTCTTGGCTGGCCTCCACCGCGGTGGAGAGTAGTTTGTCAGGGTATAGTTTCTGTCTGGGGAAACATACACAGACAGTTTTGAATTATACTAAGCACTTGTTAATGAAATGAAGCGTAAAAGAGGGTCCATAATATTTGAATTGTTGAATCGAAGGCATTTGTAACAGATGCTGCTACACGCAGCCAGCTTCACTTGGCAATGTCACTCCTTATTTCTCAATGCCATCATTCATCTTTATTACGTATGTTTCCTTTCTTCTTCTTTTTTTTATTGCTATATTTTTATTAGGCATGATGCTTGGTATCCTTAATTCTCTGGCATTACATGTGTTATGTTGAATTGCAATATCATGGGGGTTTTTTTGTTTGTTTGTTTGTTTCTTCTTATAATTTGTCTAGTAGCTCCTCAAGTTGCATTGTCCACTGCCCCTTCTGTCCACGTTGCAAACAGCAAGCGAGGTAGGAGCTCTGGAATGCCCACATTGTCCCCGTCCGCTCCCAGATGACACCCAAAGCCTTCTTCCTGTATGAACTGATGTTTATGTTAACCTGTGAGCCACCCCCCCCCAACCCTTGTGACACTACCCCAGTGCTAGACCACTCTGTATCCGTATCCCCAGCTCAGTGCTGGACTGATGGCTTTCACTGGACGACTCATTCGTCTATGGAATCGTATTCTAAACACTATAAAAGTCCCTTGGAATCATTTCTTTTTTCGCTGAAAATAAAGTGGGTGTTTGAGGCTACAACTATTTTGGGGGGGAACATGTACCTGAGACTTTTTATTCCCTGTGCGTGCATGATTTATAACCTTAGCCTATTTCTAGAAAGGAGAGATTATTTGTCTTCTGAGAGTATGCCTGCAAGAGTGAGGCATCTAATGTAGAGGACCTTAGCTTACATTCAGGTAAGACTTGCTGATTTAGGTGAAAGGTAGTTTGGACTGGACTTGCTGTACCTTCGTTTCCGAGCCTTGCCGGGTTTATTAGTGTCTGGACAGAGAGAACTGACCTCAATACAGAATCTTAATAAACACAATCCCTTGGACAAAAGCCTCCTGCACTAACCACCTTATCCTGGAGCTGTGAGTGGGCATTCTGTCCAAGCAGCTGCCAGCGTGGCTTAAGGGTCACATCTGTCTGTGCTGTGACACATGGTGTCAGTGGTCACTCTGTGTGGCGGGCTGATCCTCACTGGAACAGAGCTGGGCCCGGACACGCCCCCATCCTCCAAGCCTTAGGGCAGGACTGCCAGTGAGTATCATGGATTGTAGCAGCTTCAACTCAATATAGCTATATCTAATTAAGCATGACTGCATAGTAGGCAATGTCACATTCCCACCCAACCGCAATTCACCACATGCTCACTTGACTTGCTGATTGCTTGCTGAAGACATAGCTGGGTTAGACTAAAAAAAACATCTGCTTAAGAAATGTTTGTTGGATGAATTAAGGGTTTCAAGGATAACAAATACATCAGCTGTGTCATTGCAAAGGGTTTTAAAAGAAAACACAATTAAAGGTCTCATCTCATCCTCTCTTCAGACCAGATAACCGCTGACATTAAGAGCTCAGTTACATAAAAACCTCTAAATTCCCTCACACGCCATTCTCAGCGGCTGAGTGATCCATTTCATTCATGGTTTGACCTGCCTCATGCTGCGTGGTGCTCCTGATGTGATCGTGTCTCTGTGCTGTTATTTCAGAGCCTTTGTCGCCTCGTGCTGTGGTGTGCTTGAAGTGATGTGACCTCTCTACTAACGCCGTGGTGTTTTATGTGAAATCTTCTTTTTTTTGTCCTGACTCTGGCCATGCCCATGCCAAACTAATCACGATCAACCTTACCCGTCATTCCCCCAAACATCTTCTCCTCATAGCATCTCCATTTTTAACCTCGCATGCCACGGAGCCTCCATCAGACTTGCTAACCCCACCGCCGTAGCACTCGCTGCAAAAGCAACAATTCCAACGCTCCTGCCCGCGTCTCTTTCTCCTTCTTTTCTCTCCTCTTCCCCTCTCCTCCCTTCACACTTACTCTCTCTTTGCAAGACTGCGAATGCTTCGGCCACTCCAACCGATGCAGCTATATCGAGCTGCTAAACACCATGATTTGCGTGAGCTGTAAGCACAACACTAGGGGCCAGCACTGCCAGCTATGCAAGCTGGGCTACTACCGCAATGCCTCAGCAAACCTGGACGATGAAAATGTGTGCATAGGTCAGTCCCCCATCTGGGCCCCTTCACCGCCACCACGCTTTCACACTCTCTTCACCTCACCTCCTGTCTCTGACTCCTCACTAGAGAAATTGTCAGTTTCATCCCCAACACGTCATCACTCATACACTCTCCTGTTTCCAAGCCCAGTCATCTTCCTCTTTTGCTTCTTCACACAAGGTTGTTGCTCATAAAGCTCCTTGTTAGCCTGAGTGTTAGCAGGTGATCACTCCTCTTTCTGGTTAAGGGATTTTGATTCTTTAAAAAATGATATTAAAATTAGCAAATTTGTGATTTATTAAATACACCATTGTTTGCTTTTACCTGCTAGCTCTCATATATTGTGTTTTATTTTAATTTCTAGCCGCTAGCTAGGCTTTATTTGAAAGATACTTATTGAAGCCAAAATGATCCTATTTTCAAGGTTTAGCAAGTGGGCGAAGGTAAGAAAACTATAATCTGAAAAAATAAATGTCCTCCTGAACAGCTGAATGCTGATATGAAATGGTTAGCGTGAGATGGTCACAACAGCTACATCTGAAATGTTAGCATGTTTGTGCCTTGTCACAATTTTCTGTAGAAATTCAGTCATTAAGGAGAAAAAGTTCAATAGTTTAGGATACAGCTGAGTTACATAAGAAAACTGAGAGTCTTTATATTTATTATTTAGGTATAGACAGGAGTATGTTGCCTTAGCTTAGGACATTATAGATTAAGGATAACATTTAGTCTTGCTTTGTCCAAAGGTAACCTTCGAAACCTTGTGTGACATGACATATAGACCACGTTGCAAAAGTCTTGAGTGACCCCCTGATTTTTTAATATTTTGCTTCCCAGGAGCCAGACTTTCTTATAATGTTTAAAGTGTTCTTGAGCAATAGTGAGCCACTTAACACTGACATATGAATCATTCAAGCATAAAAAAGGTACCTAACCCAAGGGATGAATCACTGTTGTGTCCAACATTACAGACAAATGGGAAAGAACCAAATTTAAAATGTGCTTTGAGGCACTTTGTTAGTAGACGCCAGTTGTTAAATCTACAAAAAATGAAAATAAAATGCCACGGACAACATAATTTGACAGATATCAAATAGTATTCCTGCACAAACAAGTAGATTCCCAAAGAGCTACTGGCCAAAAGCTTGGCATGTCTGTGCATCACATGCGTTCCTTGTAAAATTTGAGGAAACCATTTGCAGCAGATGAACAGTAACTTAAAGTCATATCCTTAGAAAATCAGAAACAATTCCAGCAAACACCTGACACAGGACCTGAGAGACAGATTTGACTCTTTATTTGATCCTTTTGCTAATGACCAAACCCTCGGCTTGTTTTAGTGGAAAGGTGGCTGCCAACAAGCCATTCTTAAGCAAGGCAACTGGAGGGAAAGGCTGAAGTTCTGCCAAATTACACAAGAACTGGACGGAAATCAGTGGCAATAGGTCGGATGGAGTTATGAATCCAAGTTTAACATTTTTGGACATCATCAGTAAAGAAGGCTAGGAGTGATACAAAATTGCACGTCTGCAGCCATCTATAAAACATGGTTGAAGTTCTGCCATGGTTTGGAGCTGCATTTCACCCAGTTGTGTAGTTATTGGCAAAATTGATTGACTGGAATATAAAATGCAGAAAAGTTCCATCACATTTTCATCCATCATGCTGGAGCATTGGGAAAGCGCCCAATTGGCAACGGCTTAATTTTCCAGGTATGCTGACGATGATGCCAAACACACTGACAGCATACCTGGATCGAAAAATCACACAGTGGGAGGCAGTCATGGATTGGCCTCCCCGGAGCCTGGACCTCAACATTACTGAAGCAGTGTGGGATCATCTTGACAGAGAAGGAAACAGAAATCAGTAAACATCCAAAGAAGAAGTCTGGAGAACTATTTCTTAAGAGAGTTCAGGCTGTGTTGAAGAATAAAGATGGTCACGCCAAATACTCACTTCCAAGCTCATTCCATGTATGATTACATGTTTGAATAAATCACCTCACCTATTCTCCATTTTCCTAGCAAAATATTTTAAAAATGAGGGGTGACTCATGACTTTTGCACAGTACTGTAGGCTACATAAACTTGGTGGTGGAACTTACAAGCAAATGTATTCAGTATTGTCAAAATACTTGCTGGTGAAGCCAATGCCACCTTTATGGTTATGTCTGAGGTAAAAGGCCATTTCCACTTGGTGTTCCTGTTATTCTGTTCATGACTTTTACACAGGCATTCAGAAAATGCATTATCTACTTTGTCTATGGGTAAAAATTGCGTTTCATATGGTTCCTAGGGCAATATCTCGGTTCCCCATTGAATATTTTAACTAGCACATGTAGTGTGAATTCACAGCGCTCAGTGCCAGGTGCATTTGTGAGTCCTGAGGGGGGAGTCTGACAAGCAACAAGAGTTCTGAGAGAAATGTTGCAGTGAAGTCACACCGCCAGTCAGAGGTGCCACACAAGTGCATATGTCATATACATGAAATGGCCTCAGGAGCAGCAGCTGAAACCTGTCACAAGGCATTAAAAGTCACCGAGGCGTTACTGCGTGCCAAACCCGCCGTCACCCTGCCTCTCTCTCGCTGACCCCCCAGTTTGTCACTTGCCGTCACCTCTCTCCTCTTGCCTGACCCCTGGATGTCACTCCGGCGCAGCCGCGTGCAGCCAGCACAGACACCAAAGGTGCAATGTGATGGTCAGGGACTGTCAAAATAAGTGTCACTTTGACTGCAGAGTGTTCCAGGTGCTCTGGAAAGTGGGAAGGTCAGTTGAGTGTGAGGCACTAGAGACTGGGTGTGTTGCTTTTATTATATGCGTTTTGTTCAAATTGCAACTAGAGCACCGCTGCAATTAAAGATGCTGCTAAATTCTTATCAAAGGATAACAAAAAGTCTACAGAGCCATTTGAAAATTAGAGGGAATTAAAGAGCAAATTACTACAATGCCCATTTCAATGTACTCTCTCATTCCTCTGAAACATTCACTCTTATCTTTGTTTCATATCATTATCCATCTCTAACTTCTCATCACATTTCCAGTCTTCTCTTGCCATCTTTTTCTATCTCTACCTGTTTGAATGACTCAGATTTTGGAAGAGCATGTTCAGATAGTCTCACTTTGTCCATCTAAAAAAGAGAAAAAAAATTTGCTTTGCATATTTGCTCATTGCACGCCGTGTTCTTTAAAAAAGCCAAATTAATGCTATATTAATTACAAATATGTTGTAATGACTAGAAAATGTTCATGTATCTAGAGCCAGCTTCATTCCTCTCTCATTCTGTCTCCACTGAAGTTGAAATGGTAGCATTTTTGCCCTGTATGAGTCT
The DNA here is from genome assembly GCA_015108515.1 of Hemichromis elongatus. Lineage (NCBI taxonomy): Eukaryota > Metazoa > Chordata > Actinopteri > Cichliformes > Cichlidae > Hemichromis > Hemichromis elongatus. The sequence continues at coordinate 16,784 of VUQR01001096.1, forward strand.
TTAAATCTATTCCCATTCTTTTACCAGTTATAATAATCGAGCACCTTTTTAAGCTAGAGCTCGAGGACCTCGGACCACGCTGTGAAAATCCTAGGCTTGTGCTGGGAAGTCAAAGCACTACCCTTTTTTTCTCCAGCCTGTGTGTGTATGTGTGTGTCTTGTTTTTCCAGAATGTAATTGTAATCCCTATGGCTCAGTCAGTGATCGCTGTAATGGCACAGGATTTTGTATATGTAAGGAGGGCACTACAGGGCCTATGTGTCAGGAGTGTCTGCCCGGCTATTTGTGGGACAATGGCTGCAAATGTAAGTAGAACCGTAACCCTCCCCGTGCAGCTCCTGACTGTTCTCCCCCTCAGCTGTGTCTTTCTCTTCTATTCTCTCTCTGATGTCTTTTCTCTCTGCGTGATTCCTGAAGCTTTGGCTGGAAGA
>VUQR01001096.1:25855-35976 GCA_015108515.1 Hemichromis elongatus
CCCCCCCTCCTCCCCTCCCTCCCCCCCCCCTCCCCCCCCCCCCCCCCATGTTTCCCCCCCCCCTCCCCCCACGCCGCCACTGACCTGTGCTTTCGTGAACGTTACTCTGTAAAACCCTTGTTGGTTGAAAGATTCTTTTGTCCAATGTTAGTGATGCACATGTAAGAATCCCCCGTCCCATCCCTCGTCCTCCTTTCCTCTCTTCCGTAAAGATACTCCAGTGAAGCTGTCCGATTCTTTTTCTATCTTAGAGCCACCACTCTCCCTACCGTCATGGTCAGGGGATAGTATTCACCTGAGCAGATGAGAAGTGCATAGAAAACCATCAGTGTATTTGCAAGTTCTTTTCTCGACAGATCAAAGAAAACGACAAAAAAAAAAACATTAAAAAAAGAGAGTCATGTAGTCCTTTTGTATCTTTGCCGAACTGTGATTGAAAAAAAAGGCAACCTGTATCTATTTAAGTCATTCAAATGCAGACGCAGTTGGGTTGTTTTCTCTCTCTCTCTTATTTTCACTTCTTTATTCACCTTTTTTGTTTGTTACTTTTAGTTGTGCAGTTGATTTTCCTTTGTATTGGCAACGTGCTGGCATCAAAGAATATCAGTTTACATATACAGTATTAATAAAGTGTAATAAAATCCCACCAAAGGACATTATAAATGTTTTGTTCTTGCTTTAACACTTGAGAATTTAAATGAATAAAAGGTTAAAAAATTAAGCACGTGTTGATCTTTTGTTGATGCTAAAAAAAGAAAAGATGCCACGGCTGAATTTGGAGGTCAGTGTTGACTTATTTATTTCATCTTTTTCTTTTTGTTCCACATCGTCAGAGAGTCACTGCAAAACTCATCCAGCCGAATTCAGTAGCTAATGTCAGTTAACCACCTTCTACAAATATCGGCAAATAACTTGGAAAAAACAATAAAAACACCTTTCAGTCATTAAGTGTGAGTCACGATTTCACTCAAATACAAGACTTTACTGATCAAAGCCACAAATGTGATGTGCAAGTTTTCTAATTTTTTCCCTCTAAATTGTGTCTGTGTATATTAAAGAAGAAGGTCTTTAAAATACAAAATTTGTATTACAGCTGGAAAAATCAGAGACTGTGCTTACATTTCAATCAAATGCAGTTAATTAGGAAAGTCATTTCAGTCCAGACTGCGAGATAGCAAAGCCTGCATATAATAACTGTATAATAATCTGCACAGAGACCTGTTTGTGTGAATGTACACATATTGTATACATAGTAATATTGTGTAGTTCTGTTTTTTCACAAAAATAGCTATTTGATTACAACTGATTCATGCCTGATTTATAAACTAATGTCCTTATAATCCAAAAAGATATTGTGACAGTTGATCATGCCAATCCTTTCACTTAAAGCTCTCATGTACATTATAATGGCTGCTATTCATAATCCACGCATTTACAGTCTCACACTAATCTGCCTTTTTGTGATATACAAATAAAGTCAAACTTAACCACTGTGTGTTTATGATGTCCACGAATGCATTGCCATCTTAATTAGAACTGCACACGCAGTATAAAGGGGCACGCAGCTTCTGTTACTTTTTCAGATTGCTGACACTACAAATAAATTAATATGCGATACGTGAAGCAAAAGCCCCAAAGAGGCAAACCTGACAAAATGATAGCATAAAAGTCTGTGTATCAGCTTTTGCGATATTTCCGTGCTATTTATCTTGAATTCAATCTGCTAAAGATTTGTTTCAGCGGGCATGCATTGTCGGAGGCACCAAATTAAATATTTACAACTATCGATGTGTCCCGGAGAGCCTGTGTTCAAAGTTTATATAGTGGGTCTTGTCAGACACTCGACAGTTCATCCATAACCTAAAATATTCAAGCCATTGCTCCGGCTAAACACACCCGTGCTTTTTCTTTTTTCTTTTGTTTTTTTCTTCCCTTTTTTATCCAAGTTTAACTCAAAGGGAGGAAAAGAACTTAGGGCCATTGATTGCTCTGCTAATGCATCAATAACAAAAACAACAGATTCTTGCTTCCTGGCAAGTTGGCTCATGTATGCCCGATTAATTGATTCCGATTTTCCTCGCGTCTGATTCACAGCCACCAACTCGCGTCCAAATCCCAAGAATAAATTCAATTCAGAACCTTTTATTCTGCGAAATGTGGTTTTATCTACTGAAATGAAAAGTTGAATCCTTTTATGCCTTTTCTAGCTTTTAAGTTCGGGTGCTGGGATTTCTTTGTGAAAATATAATAAAAAAGACACCATTTAAGCTGTGATATTTCACTTTTCCAAAGCATGAATTTTTAAAAACACTGAGCTCCTTCTAGACACAGACAAATCGAGCTCAGTTTAACACATTAGAGACAACAACGCTACAATATAGACGGTTTTTAGGGAAATCTAAAAAACTGAAATCAGGCCATATGGACAATTAAAACGAATACAACTTTCCTAAAACTCTTGCGTGACTCCAGGGACGCCCTGATGAATTCAGTCAAAGTCACTTGTTTGTCAAGGTCTCCTACAGCGGCCCTAATTTTAACCATGTGTTCAGCCCAGGTGTCAATGCACCGTGCTGCGTGGAGAATTAAAATAGAGTTGATGTCGTTTGGGGAGAGGACTTCATCCTAGATATCTCACCTCCAGCAGCTGTTGCCTGACCCAACCATGAAGCATCACCGAAATACCTCGAAGCGAGCCATCTACCGCCACTGGATTATCTCCCCCCGTAACGTGCTTTGTGGGGGGGGTAAAAAGTGTTTAAAGGAACCACGGGTGTTTTTTTTAAAATTATTATTATTATTTCTGCCCTGTAGCAAAAACAGCGTGGCATTTATCTATGGGGAATCTGTGACTCAGCAAAGGCATTTCAGCTGCGACGGCGATAGATGTCTTTGAAAGTGCTGTAATTAGGTAGAATTCTCCTGTCATATAACAACCGCTGGTGTCACTCACAGGCCACCGACGCTCAGGGGCGACGAGCCTTTTTGTCACATTTTTGAAGATAAAAAGGTGAGTGTCAAATCAAAACTTCAAGGACTTTTTGCAAAGTGTCTCAGTGCAACAAGACAGACTCAAAGAAATCAGGAAGCCGGCGGCATCACTCTTTGAGATGGACTGTATTTGGTGATGCCATGTACCTACAGACAGTTAACATTTTATGGATGGTTAATTTTCTAAGGAAAAGTTTCTCAAGGCAGAGAAATCGGAAATCAGATTTTCTTCAGTGGCCAAGTCTCTGATCTCAACCAAGTAAAGCAAAATTGAATGCGAAGAGAGCCCCGCACAAGCAGCACCTGAAGGTGGAAGTAAAGTCCAGGCCGAGCATCTCAAAGATTGTAGATGTACAACAGATTTTAATGTATTAAAAATCGATTTCTATGTATATTTAAAATTACAGAAAGTGTGTCCAAGTACATTTAAACTTCTGATTATGGGGGACTATCACGTTTAACTGAAACTAAACTTAATCTTGTATTTTCAGAAAACTTGAACTCTGACTCATGACCTTGCGGTAAAGGTCACAGAGTTTTAAACTTATCTGAGATTTTTAGTAGATGGTATTAACTTGAAAATCCTTAGTGACTTCCTCCTTGAGTTATTGCATTTACAAGATTTTCAGAAAACTTAACTTCTGACCTCTGACCTTGACCTTGAGGTGTAAATCCCCAAGCTTCAAACTCATCTGAGAGTTTTAGTAAAAACCAATGCATGAATTACATCATCATGTACATTAATTTGAAAATCCTATGCTGTCTTTTCTTTCAAACCTCTGAAAATTACAACGTCCAAATAATAATGCATTCAACCATATTTCCTGTACAATCATACTACTCATCGTACTACATTATAAAAGTACTCGTTCGTATACAGCATTTTTTAACTCTACTGGAGCATTCAAAGCACTTGGTACAACATGTCTGAGTCACCCATGCACTTTTTTATCTAACATTCACACATATTTACGCTCCTATGGATGCATCGGAGAGCAACTTGTGGGTTCTTTTGGCATGCGACTGGAGTAACCAGGATCAAAGTGCCATCCTCCAAATTAGTAGATAACCTGCTTGACCTCCCGAGCTGCAGCAAGCCATAACTTGCATGCAGCTTCCATTCATAAAGACTGTAGTAGCATGTGTCCAGAAAGATGCTACGTTTTCCTTTGGCTTTTGGCCCAATTCCTCAGGAAAATGCATTAAATGCTAAATGCTTTGCAATGTTTTAAAGCTAGTTGTTAACTTCCCTGCTGTTTGGAAGTAGTACAGCCTAAAGTGAGGTTTTAGAAATGTAAAAGTGCAAACTGCAGAGCAGTAAGACTGAACAAAACCAAAGCTGAAGGCCGAACCAAGATAATAAGCAAAAAGTGCTTCTCAGGTCTGAGAGAAATATTTGGGTGAGGCGATAAACCTTTTATTCATTCATATTTAGCACTGTGGATATTTCTCTAGCTAACAGACTTCTAACGGTAAAAGAAAAACACTGCATCGTGACATTGTTTAAGATAAAAGAATTCTACCTGCAGGCATCAACAGAAACATCACACATGTCAAACTGTTTTCTTTTCGGTGTATTTTAGCATCAGTGTCTGTACTTCAAATGTTCATTGACTGATGCTCGGAGGGCGGGTGAAAACAAGCCCAAGTACACTTACATTAGGTCGGGTTGAAAAGAATTTACTTTGCCCCAGCACTATTATTCCCGCTATGGTTGTGATGTGTTTGTTTGTGCCATGATCAATGCACTTATCGAACCGCACGCAGCACTTATTGATCAGTGTTTCTTTTTTCTACAGTGTGGGTGCTGAGTGGCCGCTGCGTTTTTTCCACTGCCTGCTTTTCTCCACAGTGAGACCATTAATGGATACTAAGCTGCTACTCCGCTGGAGGCCTCTGCAGAACGGGAGTGAAAGTCTTCGACTTTTACACCCGTATTTTCCTTTAGAAATAATTCTTTTGAGCTGCTGAAAACTTCTTTTCGTTTTGTCCCACATCTTTTTTTTTATTCCTGAATCACACTGGCATTAGCAGGGTAATCTCACTGCTTGGCTGACTAATGAATACTTTCAAGGCTCCATTTTTCAAAGGTACAGATGCCTTTGGAGGCCAGGGCACCAGAGAGTTTCCACAGTGATGTTACCACAGTAATATGTCTCCCTTCTAGTGATTAAGTGTTACACATCTAGGATGTTTAATGCTGCAGTGTATTAGTGTATTACTGTTGTATCCATCGTTTTTCTTCGGGGAAATGTTTAACTGTCATAATTTGATTCAATTCAAATCAGTTTTATTGATATATCACTGAATCATAACAACAGTTGCCTTGATGTGCTTTATATTGTAAGCTGAAGACAATAATGCAGATACAAACGGACAAAACTCCAACAATCAAGTCACCCCTGTTGAGCAAGCGCTTTGGTGAGAGGGGGAAGGAAAAACTCCCTTTTAACAGGAAGAAACCTCTGAGGGGTGACGGGAGGACAACAGGGCAAAGACACAGTGTGGAAGAGTGCCAGAGACTGAGAAATGACGCATCTAAGGATATTTTTGAACCAGTGCAATCCAGCAGTACCAAAAGCCTGGTTTTGAAGGAGAATAGTCTTGGTATTTGAGGTATTGTTCTTTACTAATGGTTGTTTATCTCCTGCTGAAATAGGAAGACAACTAAGTCTTGCATTTCTGAAAAAGGTATTTACTTCATTATCTTATGAATCATATGTAGTCAGTCTGCTCACTTAAGTCAGTTTGGGGATACAACACATGTTAGACAAAGTCATCGTGAAGTGAGATTGCGACTTGCAGTGAGAATTTTGCATGCCAGCATGGAGAAAAGCCATCGGGGTTGGAACTTTACCCTATTTTTTCATACTTTTTCCCAGAACTTTAAAATTCTTGACACCCCTGATGTGTTTTTGTGGGGAAGTGTTTGAAATGTAAAGAGTGAATTCCCATTGTGGCTCAACACAGTTGATGGATGTCAGATACGGCTCTAATGGCAGGGAGAGTCAGGAGTGCCACCATCACATGGTTAGAGCAGGCTTGATGCTGCAGTGACAGGCTTCTTCTGCACTGTGAATGTTTGCACCTGGAACTGGAAACCACAGCCAGATATAGCTGAGGGATTCCATGAATGGAATTACAATACACCTAAGGAATAATCATCTTTATGCACCCGGATCTGCCGGAAACACCTCGCTAATGTTATAGCTGCAAACACAAATATCAGAGGGCCACACAGATTGCCTGGGGCTAATTTTCAATAAAAAAATAATGAAGACTGGAGTATTATGGTAAATGCAATTTCTGTAAAAACCAGTAATTCTAAAGTACACATACACATTATGTTGAGAGGAGACACTAAAAATCCAAATCACAGTAATGTGACTTTTTTCTGCAGTATAAGCAAAATTGTACATTAAAAAAGACACAAGAAGGACTTTATTTTATGCACACTGAGGCTGTTTATGTCATTTTTGGCACTTTGGGCATGAAAGCAAATAAAGTTATCATAGAGCAGGCAGTGCTGTAGACACCCATACGGTGTCTGTGCTTGTTATCTCTTAGTAGAGATGTACTAACTGCTCTTAGGGTGCGGTCCAAAAGTCACATTTGTTTGGAAAGGTTCACAACTAAGTGAAGGGATTCAGAAGTACGTGGATGCAGACAAAAGAACTGGGCCACCAACACACTGGAGCTACTGGAGATGCTCAGCCATGAAATGTAGTACCATGAAGCTCCTGGCACACAGTGCTGTGCTGATGTTAATGCCAAAGGAGGTTTGATCTGCACATTTTGAGTCACTGGTGACTTTTTTGCACTCGGCACGAAGTAAACCTGCTCTCTAACTTTAAATGATCGTTTCCACTTTCCAGTAAAGTGACTTGTAGCAACAAGGACAGTCAGCTACAGCCTCGCGCTTGAATTCATAGAGCTCTTTAGAGCGACCCATCCTGTCACAAATATTTGCATCCAAATATTTTTCTCCGTATGCTGTATCTGTGCGAAAGCTGTATTCAGACCATCCTTTATGAAAGGAGAAGAGACGAGGAAAGACGTATGACATCCTAACGTCATTGAAAACAATCAACAAAGGGCATGTAAATATTCATCAATGAGTGTCTCATTCGACGACACAACCCACTGATATGCTTTGAATCTTCAACAACAGGCTTTGTAACAGTAAATCCTCAGCTGAGCAGTGACGATTAGGCTGCTGTGATAAAATCTGCTTCTTGCAAAGGTATCGGGTTTTGTGAAGAATAAAAAAAAGATTTAGTGATCAAAGTTTACCATAATTCAGTTTGCATTCACCATGTCTGTCATGGTGGTTTTAGCATTTATTAGTATCATTTTTGCTTCCAGGTGTTTGGTTTTTTTAAAGTTTAGTTATCCTGACGCATATCCACAGTCACAATATACCTCCTAAAATCTCCTTCACAACTTTCCTTAAATTAACTACATGTTCCATTTATGTCATGTCAAAGGAAACTTAGGAAACTGCAGGTTTTCAACTGGACCCATAGGTCTTTCTTCTTCTTCTTTTTTTTTGTTGTTATTTGGAAAAGGAAGTGCCAGATCAGTCCAGGCTCTTTTGGACTTCTCTTTTAGCTCAGGAAATTTTACTTTGTTTCGGGCAACACAATGAAACACAGGCTATGCTAGCTGTATTACCAGGGGCCAAACTAAAATAGGGTACAGCCCACTGCAGCCATGCTTCCACAGATGTGAAGGTTAGCTTTGGATCACCATATTTAAGTTGGATATTCCCAGTTACTTTTCATCTTTCTTTTTTTTTTTAACTTAGTTTCTTAGCTTGAGTCTTTCTTCAGTTTTAACCAAATTAATCTGCACTGTGAATATGCTGCCCCAGCCCACTGCAGTAAAAAATAAAATAAAACACAAGTTTGGACTGTGAATGTTTTTTGTGTTTTTTAAAAAAGGGTGTTTCGTTTCTGCCTTCACCGCTTCAGCCATACTCAGAGAAACACGTATAATTATCTCTGTATGTTTTAAGAAATCGTACAACTCCCCTACAAATACTTACATAAGGCTTCTTTTTCTTTTAGTCTCACATCCCGTGTCACTAAGCCGTACCCTCGTCTCAAAGTCAAAAATAAAGCACATGACTGAATATAGAAGTGAGGAGATTTGACGTAACAGATTGTGTTTGTTTTCCGTGTCATGCTCTTCCCTGCAGTGTGTATAGTATCAACCTGAGTACACACTGGCTTTTTTCCACAGATGTAGTGTGTGCCGTGGACAAACAGCACGCGCGACCACAGCATCAACACTATATATGTATACTGATAGACTGAACAAATGCGGGGTCAAATAGAAAGTCACAAAGCTCACATGCCTGTTTGTATTTTTTTTTTATCTTTGCCTCGATAAGTATGAAGAAGAATCGTCGGGTGTAATAGCTAACTGAGTAAATGAATGAGAGATGTAAGTGAAAAGCCATTTGTCATATTACTGTCACTCAGTGTGGGTTTGTTTTGACAGTAATTTGTCAGTGCAACCGGCATTATTCACATGTCTTCTCTTAAAGCCAGTTATGTCAGAGCTCTGCGTTGTCTGTGTCACACTAATAAGACCACCAATAAGTCAGAAATAGAACTGATTCGGCACCACGCTCATGGCTAGACACCTGATGTGCAGACACTTGCAGACATGTGAGACTCACAGCTTCGGCTTTAACGTCCCACAGTGGGAAAAAGACAACTGGCTGGGAAAAAGACAAAAGTGGTGGAACCGGCTATTTGTTTTTATTTATTTTTATTTTTTGTTTCTTGCTTTGTTTAAATTTTTGAATGAAATTGTCAGACACAGCTTGATGTTTTCATGCCTTTTTTAAGTTCATGCTTGCTCAGTAATCTCCTCTCTGGCACCTGGGAAAAATGAGGCCATGCTTGACAGATCCTGATATTTCTATCTGAAGTTTCTTTCACTTTAAAGAGAAGAGACGGGGGTAGGAGAATTAACATGACTGTAGCATTGTTCGCCTTCAAAGAGGCGGGCTAATTCCTGCTATCTTTGATGTTCCTGCAGGTACACCATGTAGTGGAAGATGGGAGTAAAAAGGTAACGATCTGAGGGAGAGAATGTTGCCTCGTGGAGCTTGATAACTACAAGTATGGGCCAAGATGGTCATCTGTGCCATCATTAGGCAACATTTTTGTATCCTCGTTTTACTGGGAGTGCAAAATAGCATCTCTGAGGCTGTAAATACAGTTTGCTCCACCGTCGGCATCCCAGCAGCTTTAATAAGGATGGCATAATCATCTGTATTGTGGTGCAGCATTACAGATGGGAGTATCTGTGCAAAGGTTCTGGCAATAAAACAAACAAAATCAGGTTATTGGATGGTAGAGACACAAACATAGCTAAAGGTCCCTTGGCCTGGCAACTGGACTGCTGGGCAACCTCCAGGGTTTGGATAGCACAGTGTGTTATTTGGCAGCTCGGCTGCTACAACCAGGGAAAGTAAATGAAAACATCCCACTCTGCTTCACATCCACTGGAATTAAAGTGCCCTTGAGCAACCCACTAACCTTAGTGGATCTGCCCTTTGTTTACATGACGACTACGCTGTGCAGCTCAAAACAAAGTCAGGATACTTCTGCAAAAATACGAGTTAAATGTTTCTATGAATGCAGGTTGTAGGTGGTGAAAACTGAAAGGTTTAGGCAGGTGACCAAGAAGCATGAATCAGAGGGACACTGTTATCTTTAAACTTCTTTAAAGTTCATGGAAAACATCTTGTATGTTTTCTCAATACTTTTTTCTTGCAGTTACCTAAAAGTTGTGTCCAGCCAAATGAGAATCTTTTCTTTGTCAAGTTTCCACTGATGAGCAAATGCACTCAGTAACTGAGATTGTTGCCTAGGAATAGATTCATTAGCAAGCAACAGAAAATACCTTTTTTTGCTTTTGATCCCCAAGGACACCAACATATGAGTGAAATAATGGCACACATGGCAAGTTTGCGCTGAAGTCTTCCCTGTTTTTTATTTTGTCAAACTATACTTTATTACTATATTATTACTATATAATCAACTAGCCCCTAAATATTCATCAACTAACACCGACTCTTTACCAATCAGGTGCCAATGTCACGTCGTCATGTG
>VUQR01001101.1:0-13055 GCA_015108515.1 Hemichromis elongatus
CTCCCTCTCATTTTTTGTTACTCTGCTGTGGGGCACAAAAAACAGCCAGCTCGATTAGAAGGTGTGGCCAGCCTCCAGTGGTCTAAAGAAGCGAGCCAAATTGCTATATGTCAAGAGGTAGATCACCGTTTCAGCAGCATGATGACAGTTTTATTACGATGGATAATAGCTTGGCTAATGTTTACAGCTCGTCTTTTTGAGCAAGTTGGGTCAGGGAAGACCTGCAACTCAAATCTCACAGGTGGTGCTGTGAGTCTGACACAGGTCACAGTTTGATGAGCTGTAAGAGGTGATTTTATTGGCAGCCATCCTGTTTTGTCTCCTTACACATCTGTGGATGTCTTACAGCACTTCTATTTTGAGACCTCACCCCAGAAGTAAAGCTTCAATCAAACAGGCCAAGAGCCTCTTGGCAACCTCTGGGTCACTAGGGAAAAATGTGGAAATCAGGACAGTTAGGCAAGTGGTTTGCTGGATGTTGCTGGCTGTTGCTGACTGGATAAAATCAGTTTGAAAGAGAGTGCTTCACCGAAAACCTCCTTGCCCTTTTAACGGTTGCCAGCAGGTTTCATCAGTCACCTATAGTTTGTGTTAATAGCGACTGCCAAAAACCTTTAAAAACCATTCACCAATCAGTCAAGGAATACACACTTTTCCCTAGCGACCAACAGTTGCCAGGGGATCACTGACCAGTCTCAAGGCCTGTTTCATTCAGGTTTTAGTAACAAATTTCATAACGACATCCAGCAACAACTGACCAACCAACCCTGAGGGATGCACATGTTTCCCTTGCAACCAGTGGATGCCAGATACTCAATAACTGGTCTCTAGGCTTGCACGGCTAAGGATGAATGAACTGAGAAACCAAGGACCAATCACATTCATAAAAACTAAAAATCACTACTTACTCAGGCCAAAATCAAGGAAGAAATAGGGTTGTTTTCTGTCAGTTTTTTTATTTAAATAGAGTACTTTTGGTAACCAAAAGAGCCCTCTGATGGCCACTAGAGATAATGAAGGTTTTAGGCACTTAAGAACTCTTTTAAATACAGACTATGGTCTGAACACACAATAACACTTACAACCGCTGATATTTTTTGCTGTTTTTTTTTTTTTTTAAATGACATTCACCCATTTTTTTCCCCATTGGAAGCTAATTTTGACAGCAGCAGGTTTTAATGAGCCAACATGTAAGATTTAATTTGGCGCTTTTGAGAACCAGTGCTTTCTGTGAAGTCCCCGCCAGCTCCAGCATCTCTGGAAACATTTCCAGTTCCGAACTCTTTAATTAGACTTTTGCCCAGAAACCAGTAATTGAAAATGAGGCACAACTTCAACCAAATGCCCTTCACTATTACCTGAAGCTGTGCCATGGCTGGAGTGGAGTGAGACACAGTCATTACCTGTGTGCACTTTTACTGATGTGTATTGCTGTTGCTATACTTATACTGGAAAAGGCTGACACATACAGTAAGACAGGACACCAGTTAGCTCAGAACTTAAGTGCAAGTTGGACGCTGCAGGCTTCATGTAACTCTCTGCAGCCGAGCTGACAGATCTGATTAGCATTTGGGCTAAGAGCTTTCAGCACCATGGACAGCTCCTTTGCCCTCCCCTCCCCTCTCCTCTCTCTCTCTCTCTGTTCACTCTCAGTTGCTCACCCCTTCTCAACTTCTAGCCATGGGGCAGTTTGACACCTGCATCTGAATAAATGTCTGGTATGCCTGAGCTAACAGTGTCTTTAACCTGTGGATCACCTCCGTCAGTGATGCCAGGTAGTGCACCTCCTTTCTGTCGGTCCGGCTTATCTCAGGTTCTTTTACCCACGCGGAGGACTACTCTGTTGTTGCCTCACTGTACCCTCCACAAAGGCTCAAATCTAGGTATTCTGGAAAGCTGTTCATTGATTCACCTTCTTTGGGAATAAAAGCAAAAACCCTCCTCTGCCCCTCAAGTTATCACACTTCAAAAGTCTTTCTTGTTTTGCGCTGATAAAAATGCTCCCATGTGCATTGAAAGTGAAATTGTTATTGAGTTTTAGATAAGATCCTGTAACTGTTTTGTTTCTAAAAATGTTATATGGCTTGTTTTGACAGAGGAGAAAAACATTGCTGGAGTTCTCTTTGTAGCCTTTGTTAATTTTCCATGTTGTCACCATTCCACTAGTGGCTCAGTGAGACGAATGTTTTTACAGTGCGATTGGAGTCTGGCCAGGCCAAGACTGGGAAGGCTGGCGCATAATTCGAGCAGTCACCCTTTAATTTGATCCCTCAATTTGCATGTGCTTGAAGCTTCCCAGAGGGAAGACTGTGGCAGCACTTGAAAGACAAGAAGAAGAAGAAGAAGTAAAAAAAGAAGATGGAGAATGCACCTTTTCTTAATATGCTCCTGTGAATTGGTCTAAAGAAAAGTGCTTCATTACTCTGTTTGTGTGTGTATATGAATGCATATATAGAAGTGTTTGATGTTTGCTGTATGTCTTGTGCTTTTTACTGATGATTTTCTTTCATCGCTCAACTCAGGAATGCTGGTTCTTGAGCTTGGACAATGTTGTAAACAGCTGAAATGTGTGCAATAACATTTTAAAGGTCAAAGAAAGATGAATTGGAAAGTGAAAGGAGAAAGTATGTTCTTAACTTGCTGCACTGCATTGCAAACTAAAACCACTTTATGGTCATCCTGAAGTTATTTAAGTGAAAGTAAGAGTTTTATTGCTGTAGGCACTGACGGATGAGTAATATATACAAATGTCCCTTTGCTTAACGTAGTTGCCGTCCTGCTTAGTGCTGATATCGAATGCTTTAATGAAATGTTTGCTGAAGATTGATCAGAGTGAGGTCAGCCTTTCCTCATGTCAAATGATGAAACAATGGATTCATGTTCAGCGTTCAGTTCTTTTATACTAGCTACCTTTGGATGAACAGATTTAGACTTAGGTGAATGTTTTTCATACCTTCCGGGTGTGAAACCTCACCTGGGGATGGATATATGATGGTTTTTATTTTTCCAAAAAAGCTAAATCATTGTATCTGGAGGTTATGCAGTTAGATAAATCAGCAACTAATTGCCTTTAGAAATTGTAGAATTGTTAATTTATTGAGTTAAAAAAATTCATATTAATTAATGTACACCACCATTTAAATGTTTGGTTACAAAGCAGCCCATACATGCTGAAACTGGATTTGTGTATCAGTGTCAGGTAGGTGTGTCTGATGCTGCTGAACTGCACCATCAACTACCTTGCTCTCCCGATGTGATTTGATTGGCTAACAGCAAAGCTGGGGCAAAAGTCGCAAAGCAACAGTTTAACAGTTCAGTTCAGGCGATGCATGATGTCACCCTTTTCAAAGTAAAAACCGTAGAGAGAAAGCCTGAAGCCTGAAGCATGTACATGTAAATCCTGCCTTGCAGATTCTCAGTGTACTAATGTGGACATGCTGTAAACCATCAAAAGGGAAAGTGGGACAGATGGCAACTTGTAAAGCCAGCGTGGTTTGATAGTACATGAAAATACAGTAGAATGCGTAGGTTGTCTAAAAACACTCACCAGTTACTTCATTGGCTACATCATGCTAGTATTGGGTTAGGCCAACTCTTCCCTTCAGAACTGCCTAAATTATTCATTAATTCAACAAGATGCTGGAAACATTTTTGCGTCATACTGACATGACACCATTGCACAGCTGCTGCAGATTTGTCAGATGCACATCCACGCTCTATAGGATTTGGTTACTGTGGAGACCATTTGAGTACAGCTCAAGAAAGTGTTTGAGATGATTTAAGCTTTGTGACATTTTATTCTGTTGGAAGCATCCATCAGAAGACTGGTGCACTCGGGTCATAAAGGGAGGGACATGGTCAGAAACAGTACACAGATAGGCAAATATGTGCCCAAAGGATACCAAGAAAATATCCCCAATGCCATTACACCACCAGCAGCAGCCTAAATCATTAATAAAAGGCAGGATGGATGCATGATTTCGTGTTGTTTGTAGTGAGCCCATGTAAATTGAAGCCTAAGCCTAAGTTTCCTGTTCTTAGCTGTTGTCTTCTGCTGCTCTATTGCCTCTGCTTTAAGATTTGCATTCAAAGATGCTCTTCTGCATACCTTGGTTGCAATGAGTCTTTATTTGACAGCTCAAAGCAGTCTGCTCTTTCTTCTCTGACCGCTGAAGTCCATTTTCACTCAGGGAACTGCCAGTCAGTGGATATTTTCTCTTTTTTGGAGCTTTTTCTGTAAAACCTGCACACCGTGTGCACAATTATTAGGTAAGTTGTATTTTTGAGGATTAATTTTATTATTGAACAGTACAGTGGTTTTATAATGAACACTCTTGTCAATGCAAAATGTTAATGAACCTAAACCTGAATGGTTAAGAAAGTAAAAGTAAGGTTTTGTCTTTCTTAAGAGTATATATATATATATATATATATATATATATACATATATATATATATATATATACATATATATATATATATATATATGAGCACAATTATTAGGCAAATATTAGTGTGCAGAATTATCATGCAACTAAATGAAAAAAAAAATCATTTTTCCATCTCCCTTGTTTATGTTCATCTGTTAAAGTAAGAACAATAAAACAACTTAAAATTTACATATAAACATTTCTGACATGTCCAAAAAAAATCATTGACCAATATAGCCACCCTCCTTTTTAATAACTGTCACAAGCCTTCCATTCATGGACTCTGTCAGTTTCTTGATCTGTTGATGATCAACTTTTTGTGCAGCAGCAACCACAGCCTCCCAGACACTGTTCAGAGAGGTGGACTGTTTCCCTACACTGTAAATCTCCCGTTTAAGCAGGGCCCACAGGTTCTCAATAAGGCCATGTCATTATTTTTTCATCCTTAAGGCCTTTACTGGCTAGCCATGCAGTCGAGTACTTCACCGTATGCGATGTAGCATTGTCCTGCATAAAAGTCATGGTCTTCTCGAAAGATGCAGACTTTGTCCTGTACCACTGCTTGAAGAAAGTGTCTTCTGAAAACTGGCAGTAGATTTTGGAGTTAATTTTCAGGACATCCTCAGCCAGGTCATCTTTAATAATACCAGCCCATACCAGTATCCCACCTCCACCTTGCTGGCGTCTGAGTCGAAGAGGAGCTCTGTGTCCAGCCATGGGCCCATCCATCTGGTCCATCAAGAGTCACTCTCATCTCATCAGTCTATAAAACCTTTGAAAATCTCTTTTTTGGCCCATTTTGAAAAGCCACCTAAAAATTATGCACACCTTGTATATAGAGTGTTGATCTCATTAGGCCACACCCTCACTCATTACGCAAATACGCATAACCTGAAATGCTTAGATCCAATAAGCACTCAAGTTTACACAGCTTGAATTTGGAAAATATGAATAAAAATTATAATACGGCTAAAATACTCATTTGCCTGATAATCGTGCGCACGGTGTAGATGCATGTGTAGAAAAATTATAGCACTTTCTAAAATAATCACATTACTCAGATCACCTTTCTTCCCCATTTTGATGCTCAATCTGAATTTAAAATTTCATTCAATCAAATAGGAATTGACTCTCCACTAAGACCTCTACCTTTACCATATTTATTGTTGGATGACCTGCTGACAGCTGTTCATGTCACAGATATCGAATTATTGAAAATCAGTGAGCTCACTGAAGACTCAGTTTGTAGGATTACATCTGTATCCATGACTTTTTCTCATGAGGCTAAGTGTGCACATAGCGATGTCTGTGTTGGCTGGCGCACATTTATCAGTGAGTCATTTTTATATTTTTTACCTGTCCCAGCTGACTGAGCTCTGGAGCTTCTATCACCAGTAGACTGTCCTCTAGTGGCATGTGATGTGCAGTACATGATAATATAGAAGGGCTTGTCTCTGTCACATTAGTAAAAACACAGTGTCTGTATTTGTGAGGATCGGGATCTGTAATACTACATTTTAATCGGGTTTTTTTATGCAGCTGATTTGGCCTTACAACCTAAAACGTTTCAGCAAGCATGCAGCTGATTCTTCTAATAATTGCACCTGCTTATGGATGAGCATTTAGCAGCAAATTTCCTTAAGGAATACTTATGTAATAATGTAATTTGTCATTGTTGTGTTTACAGCTTGTTTAAGCTGCCCTAAGTGGCTATAAATATAATAACGCAGGTTTAAAATACATCAGTATAAAGTCTGTACTCGCATTCTACTCAACAGATTGCAAACATTATTACCTAATATCCCAAAATCCGAACCAAAATCACGTTTTATCAGTAGCAAATATTCTGTATGTGCAGTAGTGAATTTCCTCAGGTCTTATTTTAATCTCACTTTACATTCACAGTTTGTTTCTGCCTCATAGAAATGTATTTGCCATCGCTTGCTTTGTGCTTTCATCATGTTTTTAAATGTCCTTTTCTTCGTCCTTTCTACCGCTCACAAACACCGCTGTCATGTCCCATTATTATCTTCATTTGGTTTAAATTTAATTCAGATGTTTTCTTCATTTTATTATCCTCTAAGATATACCCTGGAAATGGCTTCATTGGGTAAAAAATAAACCTCACATCTCATGATTGGTTTTCATCTTTTTCCGTCTAAAACATACGTTTTTTGTTTTTCTTTTTCTTTTGTTCTCTCAACATTACAGGTCACTATTCACCCTGGAAGACCCCTAAGCAGGTAACATGCAACAGCCTCAGAAATCCAGACTATCCCCGTTTCTGCTCTTTTATTCTGTAGATTACCAACAGTGGCTGCACTGTGCATACATATGTGCTAACTGGAATAACCCTAAATTTAGAAATGACATGTCTGCTCTTTTGTCCGTCGTACTAACCCCACTGATGACTCACTACATGTCCCGCTTTTGATATTCAGCCCTTCTTTATTGTTATGAGATGGCAGAAAGTCCAAGTAGCCCACTCATAACATCACTAGACTTGGATCTTTCAAGTCAGGTGTGATTCATAGCCTGGCTGGGTGCCATCAGAGTAATTTACACTCAGGACATTAGCATTATGCTATTATGCTACAGCTCTAGTGCTGCTATCCATCTGTGTTCAGTGCTTTGGCTTGAGCCAGACATGTTTCATTCCCTTTTTATCTTCATTTCATAACATTTGTCCATTTGGCGAAATGTTTCAAAAGCTTTTCTGCACTTCTATAGCCTGCCTTTTCTCCATGGTCATTTATCTTTCACCTTCTTTTTCTTTTTTTCGCCCAGTAAAGCAAAAACGCGTCATGTGGCATCTCTGCAAACTTGCCTTTAGCTCCGAGTCCCGCTTCCACTGCCGTTATAAATACACTACTACACTGTCATTTGCTGTCCCTGTAGGCCTCTAACAACTCTGTCCACCAAACACTCTCTCAGATCAGATTCATTTTGCTTTATCTGTGTCACCCTCATATCCCTTTCATGCCTTGGCATCTTCGCAGCGCTGCTCTGACCAGTCCCTGACCCCAGCTAATGTTGTCCCCATTCCAGTTCCCAACTAACAAAAGAGGAAACCTCAGTTGTGCAGCTTTTAAGATGCTTTGTCTGCTGAAATCCCCCCATTGTTCATAATTTCTGCTTCCATCTCAACACAATCATTGTCGTTCATCTCTATCATAACAATTGTAATTCTAAGCTCTGAGCTTTCAAAGTGCGGCAGTCAGCATGCACAGCGTATCTCTTGTCTTGTTTGTTCACCTTTTTGGATTCCCCACCTGCGCCTGCCCCTCTCTTTTAGCTGCTGAAGCCCCCGACACTAGGCTTTAGTACTTGTATAATTGGGTGTAATTTGTTAAAGAAAGACTTCTGCAGCAGAGAATGAAATATGAAGGAATGTGACTAATAAGGGAAGACAGCAAATCTCCTAATTGTCATATTGACGTACAGTCCTGCAAACACTCACCCCGCAACTCCCAAGAGTTTTATTTGCAAGTGATGTTATTAAGATTTGCCTATCAAACTCAGCCAATACTGTAGGTAACAGAGAACAGCTGCCTAATGTGGCAGCGCATGCAGGTGTTTTTCATTCAGCAATGCTGTCAGCCTGCAGTGCGCTCTATTCATGTGATCAAGTAGATCATCGCCATAGTGTGCTTGCTTCAGTGTCTTAATCTCAAATATGAAGAGACAGAGCGAAAGAGAGATCAGGATGCAGAAGTCTACTCCCCGCCTTAACAAGGTCCCCAGTCTCAGCAGCCTGCCCTATGCAGACGTGCTTCACATCAATAGCAGACGCAACTGAAAACTGCAAAGAGTGGAGCCACTTTTCATTCCTGACCAGAGCTTCTATGAAGGTGATATTTATTCTCAGTACATCTGGAACCAGATGACCTGCATTTCTCAGTATTAAAGCGTGGCACTATGCAGCCACTCTCGCTGTCTCACTTTCAAAAGGCTTGTTGTTCCCTCCAGATCTGTCGCTCACCCTTTTTTGACATGTCAACATGTCATCTTGGCTATCTGCTTAGTGTCATGCCATGACTCAGGCGGCCCCGCTTATCTGACACATCAAGGCTGACACTTTGACTGGTGATGTCAAAACTGCCTTTGTCACCTCTAAAGCTTGACAGCACATTTTCAGATGTCTTTCTGGATGAAAGTTATCCGAATTCTGATTATATACCACACTCTACCTTAAAGATAGAGAATAACTTTTGCTCTGGTTCATAGAATCCACTTTCATTTTTTAAAAATGTCCATCTAGATGTGTCAGTCACATATGTCAGATGCTTTCGTCCCTGCACACATCACGATAAACATTGTGATCTGAATGCCAAAAAGAAACTGCTGGCAGTATTTTGCTTATTTCTACTACTAACCTCACTAACATGCTTGAATTGACAGTTGGCGAAACACTGCCCCCTAACAGGGAATATTGAACCACATCAATTAGGTGCAGCAGGCCTGTCAAGCTTTGTTCTTTCCCAGATGTTAAAATCTTTTAGCAGGGCTGCCTATTGTAGTCACATTTGGGGTATTTTCTTTAGTTGTATCATACTTATCTCAAAAACACAAGGCAAAGGCTGACTTTACGAAACGGTGCAATCCTGATGGTTTCAATCAGGGATGTAAATTATAATTCTGAATACACATTATTATTAAAACAGGGAGTTCAAGTGAATCCGTAACTGACACACTTTACTGTTTTTTTTATGTCCAGGGTATCATCATCAGTTGCCTGAGTTGTCTTTTTGCCAAAGCTAAAAACAATAAGTATTTTCCGTCTGTATTTTGTCTTGTGTAGATACCACATGTTTTAATCTTAAAATCAAAAGGAGACAGATGTTACGGTTACATAAAAACATTCAAAGTTGCAGGCACCTTTTTGTGTGACAAAAGCATCATTTTTTTGGTTAGAAATGAGGAGTTCAGTTTACTTTCCTCTGAAAACAGACATGCATTATTAAGCTGTAAATATGTGCGAGCAGGCAAAGCTTGACAAGTGTAGCAGCCATAAAAGTGGGCGGCAGGGTTTAGTGAACTGTCACAGCTCCTTAAACTAAACCGTGCCTAGGTGTTTACAGTTCCTACTGTGATTTTTCAGGATGAAATCAAGCGTCAGGAGTGGGAGAGCTGGAAGGGAAATACTGACCACTCATGCTGCTGTGCTTTGCAGGTGCTGGAGCAGTGGGAGTCCCAGCAGGGCCAGAGCAGCCCTGCTCAGACCAGCCTGTCAGCTCCTGTTATCCCCCACAGCGCCCCCTTCCCTACACACCATCTTCACAGGGCCTCAGTCCCTGAGTCTGCCTCCGAGGCCTTGGCCCTGGCAAAGGCAGACCCATATGACCTTTTTGAGAAGTCCAGGGCTATCTTTGAGAGTAGGCGTAAGTACCAGCATTAATACTACAGGTGAAGTGCTGTGAAAAAACACTCCTCTCTAGAAATAAAGCAGGCCAGCTTCTATGAGGAAAGGCAGAGGAGTAAAGAGCGATCTCTCTTTCTCTCAATCACAGAAGTGATTCATTGTCACTTTTGTTGCTCCACAGTAATCTTAAAAAGTCTTCTAAAATTTGCTGACCTCTTTCTTCAGAGCTTAGGATCTGTGTCTGAACTTTCCACACAATAACAACAACTATAAAAAAAAAAAAATCAATAGCTGTGCAGATAACTAGAAAAATACTTGTGTCTCATGTGGTCGTGCCTTCTTAAAATCCCACATAATGGATCTTCACATCCAAACACTGATCTTCTTCCAGCTCACACTGCAAACTAAGAAGTGTCCCTGAATAACCACACAAGTGCTTCTGCGCAGTTATATTACCCTCCTGTGATTTGTAAAATTATAAACTTAAACACATTATTGCTATAGTGCACACATCTTTCTTTTGCTCAATCAGTAGAAAGTAGCACATGCTTTTTTATGCATATTTGTATTTGCAGAATAAGGATTTTAGTAACATCACAGATCTGTGTTATCATAGCACACAGGTACTAGAATTCATTTTTTATGGTCTTAAATTCTGTAAATAGACGTTTACACTAAATATTTTTTGTGTTTCTTTCACATTATGCTCCTAATTCCTAATTGAAAGTAAAATGTGTTTTTGGGAAACGCAGTGAAATATGGATTATGTTGAGTCAGCTTTTCAACTCTCACAGTGGTGTGTAAGCCAGTTTCTTCACTGATTCTCTTTAGAGGTTAACATCTTGACCAGTCTCAACATCTCATCTTGCATATGATAGCAACTGATGACAAGTCTCACACATTCATGGGATGACAGTATCTTTCCTCTGGTTTATTGGAGGATAATGCTATGGTAAAGTTACAAGTTTTTATTGTTAAGGCTGCTGTTCATTGGTATATGAGGTACCTGCTATTCAAGAGGACACGGCTGTCAGAAAGTCTTCTCATCAAATCTTTCTGTTTCGCTCACTGTCTCTTCCTCCTCTTTACTGGTGGATGCCGTGATCCCTGCTGCCTTCCTCTCAGTAAAGGTCAGGGGTTGTGCCTGGTAATGCTTAGTAGGAGAAACACACACACAGACTTTAGCCATGCTCCATTTGACCGCCTCACTGGTGTAGGTAAAGCAGGGTGTGACCTTTTATTTAGCATCACAACCTCAGGCCATCCCAGACTCCGCCAGCTCTGGTTACGTTCAGTCTTCTTTGACCCTTAATAAATTAATGTCAGTGATTAAATAAACACACTGAGGTATAGGGTCATGAGGTATCAGGTCATTTATACTCTTGCATAGAGTATACATTTTTAGCTTTATGAGTCTGTATTAAAAATGGTCACAATAGGTTTTGTGGATTATTCAGTGTGACAGGACAAAGCAGGTGTTCCTGTTTTGTTGTGTTTTCTTGAATGTAATTGGACAGTTTCGTGTGCTTTACAGTCACAGAGATTTGAGATCCTGAGTGAATAAATCCCAAGCAGGCTGCATTGTTATTTGCTAGAAACCACAGATTTGTGTGTGTGTGTGTGTTTTCATCTTTGAAGAAGATTGTTCGACGATTGTTTAGACCAGTACTCCCAACCTTTTTTCATCTGACATCTACTACTGCAGCCCTGTGAGATGGAGTCTACAAACCTGTTCACAACATTTTTGATGTTTAAGTCTATTAAACTGAGCTTATTTTAAACTGCATCTGAACAATGTTTTGGATAATTTTCAATTGTAGATAGTTAACGGATTCATATGTCCTTACCTCTTAGCATGCTATTTTAGCCATAGGTCACTAGTGCTCAGCTTTATAGCTGGTGACCAATTTCACCAGTTTAGAGTTTTGTGTGTACAATTTTAAACATTTCTTTAATTTTTCCTCGTTATATTTATTCCTTGTTTAGTTTTTCAGCTGTTTTTCTATGAAGAATTTAATTTGTTTATTAACTGCCATACTTTTAGCGAAACAATTTACATTTTAATTGTAGTCTAAGCCAGGTACTGTGTTTGAAATATACTTGCTGGACAATTATTCTGTACATCTTGCTAGTACTGGATTGTCTTTAAAGCTGCCTTAATGATAACATCACACAGTTGATGCCAATTTGTTGGCTGCACATCCATGATGAGAGTCTGCTGTTACACTACATCCTGAAGTTGCTTGATTGTAGATTATTGGAGAAATAGATCTGGTGTCTGTGGGGGGAGCATTCAGGTACAGAGAACTTATTGTCATGCTCAAGAAACCAGTTTGAGATGATTTGAACTTGGAGGCATGCCTGGAAGCAAGAATCAGGAGATGGGTACGTTATGGTCATAAAGGGATGAACATGGTCAGCAGCAGTACTCAGGTAGGCTGTGAGGTTTCACCAATGGTCAGTGGGTACAAAGGGACTAAAAATGAGCCAATGACCCAGATAAGCAGTCTGATTGGCTGATTAGATATTTGCAAAGTTATTAAAGGCCAGAGAAACCAGTGTACTTCATAAAGTGGCTAGTAAGTGCATTTCAATGTAAAGTATTGCTAACAGTAGTGTTTATTTGTTCATGCTGACAAAGTCAGCCAACCTGATTGACTTTTTCAGGTTTTACTCCATTCATTAATTCAAGCTAACAGTAAGCTAAACTACCCCCAAAAAATACAGATATACTTTAACCTGTTTCCTGAATTTGATGTTTTTAAATGTAGAAATTGACTTTGTAATTTTGATTGTTCTTAAAATGTAAAAAAAAAAGATAGACATACTGAAGAAATCCACCACCCCTCTATAAACAGAACTGTTTATTTTGTAGCTGCCTCGTTCTGCTCACCTGTAGTCATGATTCTCTTTTTCACATCATTCCTGTGCAGTCTCGGCAGAGCGCTCACTATGATTAAAACACTTACAACTGGAATAAATTTTTCATTCACAGCCACTTGTCTGTGGTTGAGTTCATTTCACTACTTTTGCACATCATGGCGTCGTGCAAAGCTCCTGATTGCAGATCAGTGCTTGCACCCCACCTCGCGCTGTAAATAAGGGATGGGTATATTACACGCTGTAAGCACTTCCTGACTTTTATGGATGATGCTGAAATTCTGCAGTGACATAATGCTGAGGCAGGGCCTTTTCGCCTTGTTTCTAGGCTTTTTGGGAGTGTCTGTGTTTACTGGTGTACTGTTTAGCTGTGTATGAGCGTG
>VUQR01001101.1:16314-36544 GCA_015108515.1 Hemichromis elongatus
TGAATATGCATATGCACTGTACTGCATATGCATTATACTTTTTAAATCCCATCCTACAGCTATAACTTAAACTAATGTGTCCATCTTTTTTTTTTTTTTTATTTATAGTTTTTTTTTTTTTTTTTTTTTTTTTTCTATCCAGGTATGCTAGTACTGCTAGTACTGCATTAGCAGTGTGTTTAGGATCAGTGTTATACTGAAAAATTAAGCTGTTGCCAATTAGATGCTTTACCGGTGGTTAAAACCTGACAGTACTTTTCTCTGTTCATAATTTCCTATATTTTTTGACAGTATCTCCTAACAGGTTTTTCTTCTTTCTTTAGGAGTTGACTTTCAGATACTTTTCATCTGCTTTAGATAGTTTTTTTCTTTTGTCCTCCACTTGTGCGGTTTAATCAACCTTTAAGAATGCACTTCACACCAAGCTCAGATTGGGGACCAGCTCTTTAAGAGACACCTTGTTGGTGTAAACATACAATTTTATGCCTTCTCACATTAATCAGCACATTTGGGAAGGGTTCTCAAACTCAGCCACATAACTCTGTTCTGATTCCTTTCTACATCACAGGCGAGTCTTGTCCAGAGAACGGCCGCAGCCCGGGATCTGTCTCCACGCAGCACAGCTCCCCACGCAGTGACTTCACGTATGGCAACAGCACCAGCACATCCCAGGCTCCCAACGCTGGCATGGGCAACGCTGGCGCTACTTCAGACGGGACCTCCAACACGCAACCAAGCGATGTCATAATCAGCCGAAAGGAGAGCGAGGGCTTCGGCTTCGTCATCATTAGCTCGCTCAACCGACCTGAGGCAGCCACAACTAACAGTAAGTCCAGTGAGTATTAGAGAGTCAAAATAGATGCTTAAGCATCATCAGTCATTCTGCTTAGCATAACAACTGCTTTGAGTGCTAAACATTGTGGCAAAGCTCACAGATGCTTGTAAATAACCAGGTAGTCTCTTCACAGTGTAAAGAAAACATATTTGTTAGGGTAGGTAAGGTCATGGCTTGGTAAAAAGCGAAGCGCTTCTCATTCTAGCTCCTCAATTATACATGCCCTCCCACAGCACGTCAGTCACACACATATCTGGTGCACTGCTCTGAGCATCAGTGCATCGCCCACACACACATGAAGAAAAACTGGATGCCTTACGTAAGCCTGAGGTGAATAGCAAAATGAGAGAGGCAGAGACACGTTCAGTCAGTCAGTCAGTCAGGCAGCGAGTGGTGTGTGAGCACAGACAAGCATAAGCTGCTGCCGAGCGCATCTTTACCTGCTGTTGCGTGTGTGAATCCTTCAACAGCTGTGCCCCACAAAATTGGCCGCATCATCGAGGGCAGCCCGGCAGACCGCTGCGGGAAGCTGAAGGTGGGAGACAGGATACTGGCGGTGAACAACCAGTCCATCGTCAACATGCCGCACGCTGACATCGTTAAGCTGATCAAAGATGCAGGCCTTAGTGTCACCCTGAGGATCATACCACAGGAAGGTGAGAGGACACATGGACACACACACAACACTTGCTGACGGTGATTCATGACAGATATTGAAATAGCTTTGTTAAATGAAAGCTGTAAAGCGTTGTGTCATATTCACAAGCCAGTCACACTCTGTTTTTATGACACCTCTGCGTGCAGATGCTCGGAACAGAAGTACACGTCTCTAACAATAACAATAATGCAGAACACACTCTGGCTGTGTCACAGAAAAATGTGTTCCCTACTTCCATTTACCAAGTGATTATTTTCATTTGTTGCTTTTGAGAAAGCTTTCAATTCGATAAGAGACTCTTAACTACTCACAATAAACTTGAATCACAGCAACCAAGGCTGACGAGAGAGGATTTTCTTTTTGCATCACTTCCCACTGATAGACATTTGTATTCCCATTATTTTGAGATACATTGCAGGTACCTGTGCATTTTTGACTACTGTTAGTGGGCCTAGTGAGGTGCATCTGGGATGCACATTACAAAGACTCACTGCTGATTTAAACAAAAAAAAAAAAAACACACTTTCACCAAATTGTTACACAATAGACTTTGAGAAAGCTGCAGTTGTGTTGCTAGACAGAAAGAAATTTAAACCCGGTGCACTTCTCCACAGCCGGCCAATCACAGCAAGAAGCAGCTGAGGATATTGGGTAGCCATAGAAATGTCCAACCCTGGCAATCGTTGTGTTTTATTTAAAATAGAAAATAAAGATGTACTTATCAATATTTTTATAAACAGTTAATAAAATCAAGAAAACTTTCACCAGGCATTGCAGTTCCACTCATATATGCCCTTAAGCATGTGGTGAAAACCTAAACAGGAATCCCCTTTTCTGCTTAGATTCACCAGTTGAACAGAAATAAATAGCGCTGTCGCTCCAGCAGATCAACTTTATCAGAGGACAATAGGTTTGCTGTGCTGCCCTCAAGTGGCCAAGATGATTAAGTTATAGTATCAAAACAGCCTTAGCTGATACCTTATGGTTTGATTTTCTTACATCGCGTTCTGTTTTTCAGAGGTGAGCAATCCTCCATCAGCCCCCAGCTCAGAGAAGCAGAGCCCCATGGCTCACCAACACAGCCCTAAGGCACAGCCAAACACTGCAGCCTCCCAGTGTAACCAAGCAGTGACAGAGCCGAGCCCCTCTGTCAGCCAGCCCAACCCCATGCCCCACCAGAGCCCTGTGACTCAGCTTCCTGCCCCGACACCTCAGACCTACACCCACGAGGGCAGGTAAGAGTTGGTTTACAAGCAGCTGCCTTGATTTTTTTTTTTTTTATGATGCAGTGAAGCATTTTTTATAGACTAGATCTTTATCTGTCTCTGGGGCGAAACACCGTCGCTCTGGGAATAAAGGTACCCTGAGCGAGTCACATATCTCCTTTCTCTTTCTCTTCACCTTGAGCTCGAGCCTCTTTCTCCCTCTCTTTTCAGTTTCTTTCTCCAGCTTTGTCTTTGTCTCTGTCATTGTCCCTTCTTGTTGTTCATCTCTCACGCTCGCTCCCTATTTTGTTGTATAACATCACTTAACTCTTATGGAGTGCTAAATTATTTACATAAATTGCTCCTTTATCGAGATCTGTTGAATATTTTACCAAGAACTACAGGGGTCCCAAAATTTATAGCCTCATTGCCTTTCCCTCTGCTTTACACAGTATTCAGATATCTTTGCACTCATTAGCGTGAGAGAGAGTTTGTTTTTATTATAAACATTTCATGTGCTGTTTAATTTCCTCACTTAAGTTGTGTTTAATGGTTGTCATTTCAAAACTAAAACAAGCCATTTCTGTCAGCACCGGATGACCCAGCAGTTTGTTAGTGATGTTTTGTTTTTTTTTTTTGTTTTGCTAAGCATGCTGAAAGATGACACGAGTAACATTCCATGTCCAAAGGTGGTGATGACAGCTGTACAAATCCCCCCTGGAAGTTCCTCCTTCATTCTCATTGGTCTGTTAGTTACAGGTCTGAGGTGAAGGCAAGGCAAGATGTTAAACCAGACATCCGACAGCCACCATTCACAGACTACCGACAGCCGCCAGTGGACTACCGGCACCCTCCTGTGGCAGACTATCGGCAGCCGCCCACATTGGATTACAGACATCCGCCTCTGCTGGACTACCGACAGCTAGCCACAGATGCCAGGCAGTTTGCCATCCCAGAGTACCGAATGCCACCAGTTCAAGTAAGGAAGGACTTTTCCTTAAGAATGAGAGTGACTCATCCTTCAACAGACTCTTTTCTGAAGGTCAAATAATACAGGATTGTCAATATGAACATTGATGTTTGAATCTAGGATATAATCATATCATATATCAGTTCCCCACAGCTCTACAGAGTCTTTTTAGTATCTATTAACTCTTTTTTTAGTTTAATCTCTGCTATCTGTGCACATATCCAATTAAGAGCCAGACATGAGTTGGTGAAAACTTAAAACTGAGCATGGCGTTGGTTCAGGCAGGTCACAAAGTCGAGCTCAGCCTTACTTTTCAAGCTGCATATCTGTTCTCCGTTCTCTCTGTTCTCTGTGCTCTGTTATGTCTTCCTGCTGCTGTTTGCACTAATACAAACTCCTCCATAGAAGGGCAAAGGGGTCCCAGCGCAGAGACTTACCGCCACTTATAAATTACTGCAGGTGTGAAGAAACCTTCCTTCTCCTTACTGAGCAAGTTAAAGGAGAGCGATAAATGGACTTAAAGTTATATCGTGGCCATAAATATGACAAAAATTTGCCAATATTTCACCGATAATATTTTGTATGTGTAAATAAGAAACTACTTCCTAACACGTAACCTGAAAAGGCTTCAAGAAAAATTTGAGCTGTACGTCAACCTTGTGTTCACACCTCAGCCGCCAGTGGCCAATAAATGTGGGACATGTGGGTATTTGCTGAGAAGAACATTTTAGAGTTACAAATTCTGGGTCCAAAATAACATTTTTGGACACACATGTTGAAAAAGCTGTTCTGTTGCACTGAATTACCTCACACATATTTTTCATTGCACAGTGTCTTGTATAATAATGCAATAAAATATATTTCCAATGAATCAGTATAGGACACTATCTTGCTATGATATTCTAAGCTTATTTTTATATATTTTTATTTTTTTTGTATAAATTATAAACCCTTTATATTTCTATTTAAAGCTGGTTTTGTCTGTTTGCAGTAGTAGTCTGTTTTGTGCTCGAGTACGACTGCATCTGATCACGTGTGATCTCTGCTTGCCTCAGCTTTCACAGGACTTTGACTTCTTCACAGTGGAACTGGAGAAGAGCGTGAAGGGCTTTGGTTTTAGCATTCGTGGAGGGCGGGAGTACAAAATGGACCTCTTTGTCCTACGACTCGCAGAGGACGGGCCGGCCATTCGCAACGGGAGAATGAGGGTAGGGTTTGATGACGGCATTTCCTTTAAGAAAGTGGTTACCCCGTCTTTAAAGGTTAAGCTGTTTTCTATCTTTCCTGCATTACACGGTGCTGTCTGTAATTGCCTGATGTTATCGGTGCTGCAACAGCAACTTTTTTTTTTGTGCCAGCTAAGAAATAATCTGTCAAAATAACTTATGAGATGGTTTCTCCTTCTGATGCTGATCACAAGTTTGTCTCCTCCCAAGTTCCCAGAACCTAACTTCTTCCTTATGTTTAGCATCAGGTGATATTAGGCAGGATAAAGAGCGTTTTATTCATTTAACGGGGCCATCATGATGTCATGTGCACAACTGCACAGTTATCCTTTGAGCTAAAATAACAAAGCAGCACACAAATTTCCTGAATTTATAAATATATGTAATAAAAAAATCCCAATGGAATTGAAAATAAAACTCTTCCACTTCCCCAGTAGCTTTTGTGTGTTTGGCAATTCCCTCAATCCTCTGTTTTCTTTTTCTTACATGTCCTCCAATCTTTACGTCTGCAGCTGATAGCCTCAGTATGCACTACAGTGCTTATCTGTAATGAACCTGTCAAAGATAATGGTGCAAAATGCCCCTGAGGGAGATATTACGTTTCCTTTTCTGTGTTGTAATCGTTGTAGTCCAGTGGGTCTAGACAGAGGTGGAAAAGGAAGAAGGAATATTTCTCGAGCTCCACTTAAAATATGTAAACAAACTGCTGTGAAGTAGTGATAGCTTCTTTTTTTGTTGTTGTTTTTAGTATTAAACAAAGAAAGTGAGAAAGAAAAAGTCAAACTAATTGCTAGCAAAGTTTCTGGACATAAAATTAACTCTTATGACTGGTTTCATGTTGTACCAAGAGACTGATGTAGCAGTCTGCTACAGTAATTTACATTTTGAGTTGGAAAGAGTTTTGCCTACATTGCATTCAGTTCTCATTAAACATGGAAGTAATGACAATAATATCACACATCAATTTAGAGTGCTTTGTTGAAGACTCGAGTTAAATAAGGAAAAATAAGGACAAGTTCATATAAATAACTGTGTGTCAGTGAGATGGTAAGCGCTTCCAATTTGGCACCGTTGATTGATCAGTTCAAACACCGTAAGCCCTGTGATCCCTCCTTCAGCAATCTACGATCCACACCACTGCATGCGGCGAGGAATCAATCTGCATTTAACTTAGGCAAATGTGAGAGAGTAGTTAAAAAGCATGGCTGTCACTGTGGATTTGAGTAGCGCTTTAACACATACTCAGGTGTGGAAACCAAAAAGCCCACATGCTCTGTGACTCCCTGCAGTCACTCTGACATTTTAAGTTTGAGCCAAGTAGTTTCTACTCAACAGGCTCTTAAAAAAGGAGGGGAAAAAATCCTCTTGCGAACAAACTAATCAGCAACAAGGAGCGCTACCAATTTATAAAAGATTTTTTTTTAGGTTAAATGTCACTGTAGATGCTGTTAGAAAAATTGTATGAAGTGATTGATTTTTACAGATAATCATTCAGCACATTTAATTACTTCTCCCAGCTTTGTTCCCATCTCGTGTCTTCTGAGCTCACGTGCTGTCCATTCAGCTTTATTAAACATGAAAATGGAGATCACTCTCTGCTGCTGTTAGGGGCCGAGAATTAATGAGAACAGTCTTGGCTTCCACCTCTTCAGACCGCTGTAATGACACGTAATGACTCCCCCTCTCTTGACTCCAGTCCACTCCTAACTTTGAAATTACCCCCCTACCATTACTGGGAGACTTCTCCATTTGTTAGTGTAATTGGCTCAGCACGTTTTGTCCTGTTCCTTATGATTTCTCCCTATTAGTCAACCTCAGGGACCTCACATGAAGGGTTTTGAAGTGTTTCATATGTGAGCCATCCACGTATGCACCAGGGAGCGGTCACATAAAGAAGGGATAGGCCTGGGATTATTGACTTTAGCTTTTAGTTGAGCTGCTGCTGTTATGATTATTTTATACACCTATCAACCAGTATATTATTTATTCCTGATCAACTTCTCATTAACTCATATATATATATATATAAATAACCAATCAGATGGCTGCAGCTCAATGCATGTAGTCATATAGACATGATCAAAACAAGTTGCTTAAGTTCAATCTGAGCATCAGAAGATCGGACAAATGTTTCCTGGATCTATCCTGCCTTATATAAATGGTTCTAGCTCCTGCTGCTGCTTGCGTTGGTGGTGTAATGATGTGGATATTTTCTTGGCAAACTTTTGGCCTCTTGGTTAAACATCATTGAAACGCCACAGCCCCACCTGAGGATTGTTGCTGACCATCTTCTGGTGACTGCTTGCAGCAGGATAACCCACCATGTCACAAAGCTCAAATCATCTCAAACTGGTTTCTTGAATATGAAACTGTACTTAAATGGCATCCACAGGCACCAGATCTCAAACCAATAAAGCAGCTTTGGATGTAGTTGAATGGGAGAGTCACATAATGGATGTGCATTCATCTCTCTGCAACAATCTCTGAAGAATGTTTTAAAACAGCTCTGAGGTCAGAAGTTCAGAAATCCAATTCAGTACTATTAAGGCGTAACTAATAAAGGGGCCAGTGATTGTAGATCTGTATGGATCCTTATAAAGGCACAAGGAAACATTTCATACAAATAACAAGGGTCATCTAATAATATAGATTTATCTGCTTCATTCCTAATGTTTTGCTTTGGATTGATTGAGGGCAGTTTGGTTTTCCCTTCAGTGGTCAATGAGCTTTATTGATACTCGAGCCAATCGATGCTCACAGCGTGAGACTTGTCCAAGTGGTTGCTGTATTTGGCTGTTCTGAACCAGCACAGTATTTATCGACCACAGAACAACGCTGCTTTAAGTTAATGGCTGAAAAAATACTACTTCTTTCAATCAGACAGAAGCATGTTGACAGTTTCTAGACTGTCTTGGATTTATTCAATTAATATTGTAGGTGCAGTTAGAAGATTAGAAGTACCCTAACCCTACACTGTTTGATGACTTTAACTGATTTAATGTTCTATGTAATTTTGTTACATCAGTACAGTGTAAAATGTTTAATTTAATGGAATTTGATCAAATCAGATTTACTTCACATTTAGTTTATACAAAGCACATTTTTCTCAATGATAAAACATTTCAATTAATGTCTTTGATTTTATATATTTCAGTTGCGTTTTACTCTAAATTTTTGCCTCGTGTTTATTGATGTTGAAGAGTCATTTCCGAGTGTATGTAATGAAGAAAAATGAATGTATGCTTGTAAAAAATTGGAATGAGACATAAAAAATGACATGATCTTAAAGCGCAGATAGAAAATAAATGTTGTGTATGAAATAATCTGGTCTGTTATACGGAAAAGATCATGCAAACAATTTAACAACTATTTTATAAAATATCCATAAGGTTCAATCTAAAGCAAATAAGCCCCAGACTACAATCCAGAAAGATTTTCCTTAGGTTTGGTCTAGATTTATGATGTTTCCAAAAGCTGTAACTATATTGTCATACCTAAAATGTCTTTTTGACTTGACCTTGCATAGAAAGTACAAACAGACTTCTCAGCTTTGTTTTCTTTGCAAACTTCCTGACATCCAGGTTGGGGACCAGATCATTGAGATCAATGGCGAGAGCACTCGGGACATGACCCATGCTAGGGCTATCGAGCTCATCAAGTCTGGGGGCAGGCGGGTTCGTCTCCTCCTAAAGAGAGGTACAGGGCAGGTCCCAGAGTACGGTAAGGTTCTAAATTATTTGTCTCTCGGATCATTTCTCTCTTAACACGTAGACTGTATTTTCTTCACTGTTAATCTAGTGTCACATCAGCATTGAGTAACATTAATCTGAC
Organism: Hemichromis elongatus; assembly: GCA_015108515.1. Lineage (NCBI taxonomy): Eukaryota > Metazoa > Chordata > Actinopteri > Cichliformes > Cichlidae > Hemichromis > Hemichromis elongatus. The sequence goes on from VUQR01001101.1 coordinate 25,040, forward strand.
ATGCATTTTTGTACATATTGTATCTTCTGCCTCTGTAGCCGTCATCCTCTTGTATTTAATCTCTTAATTCTGTACTTCACTGTTGCTGTAAACTAATTGTCTCTTCTATCTTGACTAACACTAGTTTATCTTCTGTCCATTTCAGTGATCTATCACTAATTGATTGGTCTAGGTTGTTACTTCCCCTTCTATAGGAATGGTATCTTCCAGTCTCTCCATGTGCATGAAAAGTGACAAGCATGGCTCCCCCTATTTCTTCCTAACGGGCCACTCTAAAGACACGGTTTGTGACCATACGAATGTTTCTTTCTCTTCACTTAACCCTGGCTTTATGTGCTGTGGTATTGTGTGTTGTTTTCACATCAGAACTTGTTTTATAACTTTGAAAAGCCCCAAACTCTTGAAGATTTTGCTTTTTTTTCTTCTTTTGCTCCAGGAGTAATCAACAAAAATCACACCAAGCTGCAGGAGGTTGTAAAATTAGTGAACATAACTCTCTTCCCGACTGAAAGATAAATCAGCCACCAACAGCTACCTACGGGCTCAAAAATAAAGCTATATGAGTGTGCATCCTGAGCCAGCCAGGGGAAATGAACGTGAAAAATTACAGCAGATTATTTACCCAGTAAAGTTTCGGCGCAGCATGAATTGAGCCTGGAAGGGGACATTTATTTGTATGACACTGCGGGCAATAAAACTCCAATGCGTCACTCACTCCTGTGGCTTCTGCGTCAGCATGATGCTCACTTTTTCTGCATCCTCTGCCTTGCCACTTTCTCTGTTAACCCCCCCCCCTCCCCGTGAGGCTTATTCATCAACAATTGGCCTTGATGGTCACCCCTGTCGCTCCCCCATGTCTGCCCTTCTCTGCTAGTCCCCTTCCAGCCAACGTTTTAATCTCTCTGTGTGGAGAGCTTTTGTAATACTTGCCTTGAGCTACAATCTTGAAATATGCACACAAGGAGTCCTGGTGTGGTCAGCCAGACAACACGGCACGCTATCTGTAGATAGCTACTCTTATCCAAGTTCCCCTGCAGCCTAGAAACAGCCTTTTTTTAATTCACATGGTCTAATCTGCATGGGTTTGATTCAGCATTTAATCATTCCTAGTTTACAAGCACTTTATTTGCATACTGGAAGTTTATTCAAATCACGTGCAGTGATTAATTTGGCTATTTAAAGCATTAGCATAGTAATGTTCAAAGGAGCTATTTTTGTTTCAGGTTGCTGTGAGATTTTTAAGGGTTATGCAAAATAAAGTCCTGAAAATCAAGTGTATAAACTGTGTGATGTAGCTGTGAGTATGAGCACGAATAGCATTTTGTGTTCATCTGCGCGGCATTGAGCTATTGAGTGCCCCTTTCTAATGTAAGGGTTGCGCCTCAAGGGTATGAGTTTATCAAAATCATCAAAACCTATACTTAAGCTTGCTACTTAGGTTAAGTTCTATCTTGGGTTAAGTTCTGCGCTACTTTTAGTAAAAGGACATGAAAGCAAATGATTTAAAGACAGTTTCAGAGAGAAAAAGCTAGTCAGCTTATAGCACTTAGCATCTCATTAGCGTATTTCTTTTAAAAACTGACTTTTCTTCTGTTTTGCAAAGTAATTTTCTTAGATTCTTAAAAGCTTTTTGTCAGAAACAAAAAACCAGTTCAGTTACAGTTTTTGTATGCTGAGTAATACTTCCTGTGTAGCTACTGTAAACCCTCACACTAACTGCTCAGCACTAAACTGTAGACCTCAGCACTTGTTGGTGAACATTTAGCAGCTGATTTCCCCGAAGAGCAACAGACATTAAAACAGTGTGTCTTGTACTGAAATATTTCTGTGCTAGAAAGTGTATTTGTTCTCTTTATAGCCTGATACTATGTAGGACCAATATTGCCAAAAACGAGATAAATAAAAATTTAGCACTGTGCAAAAATCTTTAGCCAACTCTCAATTCTTTATATTTTTTAGATGCCAGATGTTTAAAGTGGTCTTGAGCAGTAGTTCTCCAGGCTTTCTGAAGGTCTTTTTTCATTCAATTTTAGTCCTGTCCTTTCAGAGGAAAGTTTTTATGTTTGTTTCGCTGCTAACAATGATTCATTCCAGCATTAAAAGGCACCTAACTAAAGGGATGAATTAGTGTTGTGTCTACACAGAACAGACAACTTTGTGAAGATTCTATTTTAAATTGTCTTTATAATCTTTTGTTACTACCAGCCTGTTAGAAAACCATGACTTGTTGAAATTTCTTTAGCTAAATCTACAAAATGCCACATTTTGACAGGCATGAAACAGTATTACAAGGTGCAAAACGGCATATTTCTGCAGTATGTTCTTAAAAAAATCGAGGAAACTGGACAGGTCAAGGACAAAAGAACAAATGGCAGGCCTATATAACTGTTTACAGCAGATGCACAACATCTGAAAGTCATGTCCTTAAGAAAGAGGGAAGAAAATCCAGCAAAGACCTGACAGATGCATCCGGCCCTTCAGTTGTTGGTCTATTGGAATGATAACATTTTGGGATAAAATAATTGTTTACAATGTCATGAAAGGTATAACAGTCTACAGGAATCTCTAAAATACATTGCAGGTTCTGTGGTCAAATTATGGTCACAGAAAAGTACAGTTAGAGTTTGATCCACAATGCAATGCCACCAGGAAATCAGCTGATTGGCAACAACTTAATTTTTCAGCATGACAATGATTCTATACACACTGCCAGTGCAATAAAAACATGCCACAACAGAAAAACAAATGTACACAGTCATAGATTGGCCTCCCCGGTGCCCAGAACTCAACATTATTAAAGCAGTGTGGGATCATCTTGACAGAGAACAGAACAAAAGGTAGCCAACATCAACGAAGAGCTTTGAATGTCCTTCAAGAAGCCTGAAAAACTATTCCTGAAGACTACTTAAAGACATTATATAAAGGTTTACAAGAATAAAGCTGGTCAAACCAAATATTGACTATTTAAGCTCACTAGAGTACAAACTCTGTTTTTGCCTTATAAACTGTTTTTCCATGTTGCACATTACTTTATATTTTGCAAAATGCAATTTTCTTTACTTTACCCCCAGTTTATATACAATCTTGTTTTGTTTATTGTATTATTTTTTAAGTTGATATTTTTGGATGTATGTATTTTTTGTTTTACCATTGCACTTCTCTCTTATTTATTTCTAATCTTTTGTAAACACAAAAATGTGTGCAAGTGATAGTACTGAACTTATGTCTTTAAATATATTTATTTATTAATTATGTTTTTTGTATATTTAGTCAGATAGTGATTTTTGGCAGTTTCTGACCTCCATATGATTCTGCTCCTGCTAAGCGGTTAAAAATAAGTTTTTATAATTTCAGATTTTTTTGTGTTTTGCTAAGCACAGATGCAGGTATTTATTTGTAATGTGCTATAGTGACTCAGTAGAAATGTAGGGAGATTAAGTGATCTGACGTCATAACCAACATACTATAGGTAAAACACTGTGAAGCTCCAGCGTGCTCAGAAATGACCTCCTGCTCGTCCTGCATTTAAAATGCTCCAGAGCTTCTTATAATTGGGCCTCATGGCGCCGGTGTAGCAAGCCTAGCCTCTGCCCCCTGCCTAGACCACTGAAAATGACTGATGGCCGAGGGACCGAGGCTCATCGGTGCAGAAACAGAAGCTAACAGTCCGTGAGAGTGGAGAGTTGTGGAGGAATGCACCGCAGATTCACTGCGGAAGCTACACCGATACCGAGTTCCTGCAGGTTTAGAGAAAAAGAGAGAGAGGCACTCTGCCCCTGAGGTTTTCATTCTCACTAAAGCACCAACCTATTGGGCACATCATCCATTTCATTAAACCTGTTTTCGATTTTCCGTCAACATTTTAGGTTGGCCAAGGCCTTAAAGAGAGTTATAGGAGGCAGATGGATGTTGTCTAAAAGTAGAGTTGCCCTGTGACACGTCCGAAAATAGGTTATAGTCCTGTTTTGATATTTACCTTCCAGCTTAGGCATGATTGCTGTGATGATTTGAATGTATTTTATTTAATGTTTTTGGGTGAGTGGTGTGGTTGTCTTGTTATTGACTGTGCCTATATGCATTCCAGACAATGCCGCCCCATGGGATGGTCGCCCTTCAGCCTCCCCAAGCCTGTCGGAAATAGCCCCTCCTATCGACAGCCTTTCCATGTCATCGCCTTCATCTCATCTAGCTCCAGCCCCCGACCCTCCTCATCTGCCACCTCAGGATGTCCATCGAGACCCGGTGGCACGAGACAGCAGGACGGAGCGTTCGAAGAGCCCCCAGAAAGCCGAGCTGCTAAACCCAGACCCAATCAGCCACGTGAGGAGAGCGGCTGCGACCAGCGGGAGCAGCAGAGCCAAGAAGGAGGGTGGCAGGTCCACCCACAAGGGCCTCAGGATGCAGCCCACTCCTGATGGGGAAGGGGGCAAGGACGGGCAGAGCGGAGAGCCCAAATCTTCCAGAAGCAACAGAGGAAGGTCCAAGGAGAGAAATACTAGGGACAATAGAGAGTCCACTCACTCTCCTAGCAGCTCTAAGCTCCCACACATTAACGGGAACAGCAGGGAAGATGTAGAGCGCTGGAGTGGCAAAAAGCAGGGGGAACTGGAGCAGAGCAAGCCCAGGCCCAGGGAACTAGAGAGAGGACAGGGAGAGAGCCGGCCTAGCTTACCCAACAAGAGCACCAGCAGCATCGCAGCGGGGAGGAAGGCCACAGTCTCTCCTGGACCTTGGAAGATCCCTGGATCAGACAAGCTGCCCAGCACCCTGCGCACAGGCACGTCCACTCTGAGCAGATAACCCCGCAGCTTCAGCAGAAAACAGTGGCCACACTCATCTGAACTAAACCACCCCATCTGGATGAAAGTACCATTCTCACACCCTCCTGTGCTCCTGCATCCTCTCATCGACCTGCTTTCTCATACAGTCAAAACCAAGAGGAGGGGGGCAGGGTGATCTGGACCACGTGTTTTTAAAGTTTTATTTATGGAACTGTATTTTAAATTATTTTGGAAAAACATATTTTACACCTACCACCTTAAGAACTGGAAAATCATCCAAGTTAGCACACACACACACAAAAGAAGAGCAAATAGAGTCTTTGTGTAGCGTGGTGGGAAACCTTTGTGGAGTAAATGAATTTCGAAGACCTCAATTTTGAGTTCTCCCCGTGGTGAACTGAAGGGGGGGGGGACAAACATGCAAATATAAACAACATGGCAGGAAGTAAATGGATGGATTTTTTATATATCTACACAGTGGAGTCTATTTTATGAAAAGGAATGTTTAACGGATGTTTTTGAGGAGAGTGAATGGATCAAAGAGCGACCGGCGGAAAGGAAATCGACTCATCAGCAGAAACTTTGCCTTAACAGAGACTGTATTGGGCCTGAACCTGTCTAGAATAATCTATCAGATGATTATAGACATAGATATATTATAACGAATATGAATATGTGGGAACATTTTGTAAATAAGATCATCTTTATGTGAACATATGGAAATTCTAGTCTACAAATAAATGAGCGAAGCAGCAGGACATGCCCTGGATCTTTAGGTAGCTCCTCGCTCCTGCACACTCCTGATCCGCCCTGCGGTCGCAGGTCTGGGTCCCAGCAAGCCTGCTGCAATCGACTGCACGGCCTGTTTGAATCATTCGGCTTTAGTGGGAGTGTCTCTTCAATCTATTTTCCTTTCTCCTGTGCTTAACGATCAAAGCAATCTGCGACGGTGGTGTCCAGTCGGACACTGAGAGAAGGAGCTTGCGTGATACCAACAAAGGGGCAGAGTGCCTTAGACTGAGGACAAAAGGTTCAACCACGAAAATACTGCAGAGGTTTCAACAGAGGCTGCTATACAACACCCACTCTACAGATATAAATATAAACTACATTTCTTTAGTATGACAAGGTGAAATATATAATTTATTTCACAAGCTTATGTATGAAAATGAGTTCATTAGCGGAGGTATTCACGGTCCCTTTTTATTTGTGCAAGTGGTTCATCTCGGGTCATGATGCTTTTCATTACTGATTTCTTAATGAGGTCTGACACCAGTAATTTCCATGAAGAATTGCTTATATGAGATTGTGTAATCAAACGTCACCACATGGCAGACAGAGCTTTGCACCCTAAACCAAACCAAATTAATAAAATCTGATATTAATTCAGTAGAGAATCAGTCTCCCCTTCTCAGAAGCTCGCTCGCGTAACAATCTGCATCTCGAATGAAGGACTGAATGTCGCTCATGTGAACGTGACACGTTTGTCAGCTGCTGAATTAAATTTCTTTAAGAGATTCTGTCTACACTGTGTGATATTGAGACATACATATCCATGCCAAAGCTCTTTGGAGGGTTGCTGTTTTGTGTTTTTTTTTTTTAAGCATTCACTTACCTGCCCCAGAATCTTACTGACTTTGAAGGCAACGCTTGTATTTCTATACATCAAGCTCGTAACTAGCTAAGCCCTGCCGCCTTTGGTTACTGCCACAGTTCCTGTCAAGCTTTCTATTCTTGTACAACGTTTGATAAAACGGTGACACTAAAACTTCAAACGGCGCGTTCTTGATTACAGGCAGAGGTACTTGAAAGCAGCTTGACATTTAACGTCACAGGAGGAAAAGATTTTTAGGATGAAGACTGTCAGGTGAAGTTGGACAAAATGTCTCATCTGTCTCAGATAGCATTGCCTGGAACATAAACTACACAAAACTACAAAAGTAACGCTGATACTAAGAAACAGCGCTGGGGAAACTTCATTGAATTGGTAATTTTAAGACCTTTACAATCTAAATATTGCTCAAACTAGAAGAAGGTGAGCTATAGCAAAGAGGCAATAAGAACTTCAGAGTTTTGTACTTGTTTGCAGTGTAGTCTTTGATCTGGTTTTTCAAGTTTAGTGCAAAGTCCAGTCCTGTGACCTGGCATTGTATTGCATTAAAATGCAAAAAGACAGAAGAGGTAACCTAGTAATCTTTGCAGTGCAGGCTCTTATAAATACACAGCGTGCATTGCTGCTGCTTTATGTTTATTGAAGACTGTCTTAGTTTTCATATAAGGTGCAATGGTGAATAAGAAATGAATAAAATTTGATAAAACTCTGTTCATTTTTCACACAATATTAATATTACTAAAATGGTTTAATGAAAAAGCGACTGTACTGAGGTCAAATATGCATATGCTATATGTGTGTAAATGCTGTTTGCTAGCCTGTCAGCCACAACAGCAACAAAATTATAATACCAGTATGTCAGTGTTATGTTCAGATAGCTGCACACTCATAAAGTGGCCAGAAAAATCTATTGGAGTCTAAAAATAAGCTACGGTAGCTGGTATTCAGTAGATTAGATTAAAAAGAAAGCTAAAAAGCCCCTCTTTCCTTCTGACAATAAAAACATCTTAGTTTATCTCCAAGACTGCAATAAATTTACATTTTAAATTGTGCATGCATAAAAGTGTCATCCACACTTTTACAGTTTTCTAGAGAGGTGTTCAGTGTGGGTCTTAAATGTGAGCCTAGTGTGCAGCCAAAGTACCCACTGTTTATAACAACCAACAGTTCAGTTTTATACACAGTCTGCCTGGGTTCTCTCCGGATATTCCAGCTTCCTCCCAAAGTCCAAGACATTTAGTCTGAGGTTCTTAATTAGCCAGTCAAGTATTTGTGCTTCTGTGTTAGACAGACTGACAACCTGTCCAGACTGTACCCAGACTTTTGCAATGTGGTAGCTCAGATAGGCTCTCGCCCCACAAACTCAATGAAAAGTTAAGGTAACTAACTTTTTAAGAAGTACACAAAAACTTCTGAAAGCATTTGTTGGGAGGTTAATTTGTGATGGCATCATGTGTAATTAGGGGAATGGGTGGGGGGTGAGACACAGCTGAACATAATCTGCTAAAATGAAACTGAAATTCAAGCTTCTCAGCATTTCCAGTTATACCTAAAATAGGACTAACCTTATATCTAATTTTGAGTTATTAAGTAAATAAAATCTCAAGATACCTTTTGAGATTAAATAACTATGCAGAGATGCCACCCTTAAATGTGCCAAACAGTAAGCACACCACACAGACAAGCGCATGAATCCAAAGCTTGATGGGGCTGCAGTGCATTCTTTTATTCACTAAAATAGGACTGAATGGTTGTTGAGTGGGAGGAGTCTAGCAAACGCTTAATTTTGAGTATTTTCCCCCTGAATGAGCCAAAATCAGAAAGCTACAAAAAAGAAAAAAAAACTCCTTTCCTTCTTTTGCTGAGGGACATACTGATAGTGTTTGAGTGAGCAGAGGGACACAAGTCATTATGTTTGCCGTTGTAATCCGTAATTACACACGCACTAAGCAGACTGACTTAAAAACACAATCCAACACAGAGGGTTTGAAATGGGAGTTATTGCATTGAGGAATGGAGGAATCATCAGCCAAGAGCGAATGATTGAGCTTTTTAGTCACTTTTAAAATGCCTCAGTTGCACGCCGTCACATCACACCCATTTAGTTGGACTGCTCCTTTGTTTTGTGACTTAGGATTGGAGCAGAAGCAGGAAAGCGTGTCTCTGTTTTTTTGCTCGGCCTTTGCACAAATCACTGCTCTCCACGTCTGAGCTGTCGCCATCGAGTCAAACTGTAAGTAGTTTTCTAGGGAAATTTAAAAAACAAACAAACGAAAAAAAAACCTAAGGGTGTTTTAAAGTGTGTGTTTGCGTTCAACAAACGCACACTTTTGCACCATAATATAAACCCCAACAACCTGAGCGGCTCAATATCACTGTGTAGTGTTATAGCAGTGTGTAGACCCTGAACAAATATCTCTATAAAGATGACTCGGTGTACTATTGATGGTCACAAAGACTGTAAGTGGAGCAACTATTTTTATGAAATGCAACACTATGAATATATTAACTTTTGCAAAAATCTTGTTTACCTGTATGATATTCTGAAACGCTGTCAAAATAAACAAAACTCTTGACACAAGATGGGAAATTTCTTAGGATGTGCCGCTGTGTGAGTCTTTGTGGATGTATGGATGCTGTCTTTGTTTGCTCTGTTACAGCCACGCTTAAAGGGAAGGAGAACTCACAGCTGAATGCAAACGAGGAAGAGGTTGCCAAATGCAAGATTTAATTAATCAAAAAATGATTTTGATGTATAAAGTATTTTTAAAAATTGCCTAAAAAGGAGGAAGGAGTCAAGCAGTTAAATAATGCATAAACCAAACCACTTAATAAAGGATAGTATCAGATTGTATCAGTTTTGCCTTAGTTCTTAATCGCTTTGACTCAAAAAGGTGCTGGAAATGTTCCTCAGAGATTTTGTCCATGTTGACATGAGAGCATCACACAGTTTAATGTCATGTTTCACCACATCCCAAAGGTGCTCTACCGGATTCAGATCTGGTAACTATAGAGGCCATTTGAGTACAGTGAACTCATCACGTCATGTTCAAGAAACTATCCCCTGCACCATTACATCAGTACTACCAGCCTGAACAGTTGATACAAGCCAAGATGTTTTTCATGTTTTGTTACCCCAAAATTCTCATGCTACATCCAAATGTACCAACTTACATTTGGATGTGGATCAGGAAAGATTTTTCCAATCTTGCCAACTGTAGCTTTGATTTCTTGTTCACTTGGTGTGGAATCTGCTTCAAGGCTCAACGTGCTGTGCTTTCAGAGATACATACATGCATACATTTGTAATGAGTGGTTATGTGAGTTGACCATGTCTACAGGACTAAATGCACTGATTTACTGCCTGATTAGATGTTGTTAATGATCAGATGAACTTACTACTGGAAAATGGGTTTACAGTGCTGAGCCCATCAGTTTATTAGAACACAAGTTCACACATAAATATATACACATTCAAATTGTAAAGTTACCGTCTGCTATAAATCATTTATTCATTGTTTGTGTACCATTCATAAATTATTTAAGCAAACTGTTTTGTATTGGTTTGCGTTATATTCTGTACAGGATTGACTGACGTCGGCCTTTGCTCACCTCTTGCCTCTGAAGTGTCTTTGTTTGGCCACATGGAGGCGTCTGATAACCGAGTATAATCTAACAACAAAACTACGAAAATAAATAGTGTGGTGTTAGTGGTTTTAATAGTTTAATCAAATGCATTATATTAAATTTTTTTTTAAATGAGCGAGTTCCTTTGATATGCTGTAGAGAAAAAGGAAGTAGCATCTGCTCCTTCTGTTCCCCTTGTGCACACTTGTCATGTCTTCACTAGAGGTCAGTGTAGTACAAGCTTTCATTTTTAATGCTGCTTGGTTTCATAATTGTTGAACTTACATAAAGTTATTAGTCAGACATCTCCTCTTATAAAATGTTTAGAGGATTTTATTACCCAGTGGGGTTTTATAGTTTCATAAATGGCCGACTGTCACATCATGTACCACATTCTTTTCTCAGGACAGCATTTTATGGTTTCCTAAAAGCACTACGCATCATCCAGGTGATATTTTGGCCTTAAAACATGCACAATATTTCACTCTCAGAGCTTTTCACTTTGGTGCAAAGGTATAAAGATGTGAAGGGAAAAGTCATGCTTTAGTTAACAGGGTGTCTCCAATGCATATATAGATCTTTGCATCTTGCAGGCAGGAAGAGTGTGAGATGATGCACCGCAGGGGCGGGACAATGAGCTCTCCTGCGGAGACAACGCCGGTCGGGTCTGCCTGCTGCCAGCTGGAGACTGCTGGCTGGTGTGTGTATTCACCACAGGAGCAAATCGATCCAGAGCTGTACTCGTGTCTCTGCCGGGAAAACAACAAGCTTAGCACAGACCTTAACAGCCTGCTCAAGTCCATCTAAGGAGGAAAGAGATGAAAGACTGCCTTTTAAATGTTTTTCAAACAGTACTTAAAGTGGACCTATTAAGCATTCATCCCAATTCTATTATTATTCTAAGACTATTTTTAATGATTTACAGTTTAGAAAAACTGTGCCACCCCACACTTCAACCTGTCTAAGAATAGGTGCTTCAGAGCTGGAATTAATTATATTTTTTAAGGGAAAATAAACAAGCAAGACTTTACTAATAGAATAGAATAGAATAATCCTTTAATTGTCCCACAAGGGGAAATTTGGGTGCAACAGCAGCAAGAACGACACATGTACAAACAGTACACACGACACAGAACAGAGACATACACAATTTTTACATATTTACATGAAGGACAATGGTTACCAAAAACTGAGTACCATACTGTTATTAGATTAATAAATTAAATACAGATAAGATAAGAGGCCACCCTGGTTGTAGTGTGAATTGGTTGATAAATAGTATCAACCGATAGTGGCAAGTTACAGCGCTGGTGTAAACATCTATGATTGTTGGGAGCAGTTCTGATTGTACAGTCTGACAGCTGCAGGGAGGAAGGACCTGCGGAAACGCTCCTTCGTGCATCGAGGATGCAGCAGTCTGTCACTGAAGGAGCTCTGCAGTTCAGCAACATTCACGTGCATGGGGTGGGAGACTCTGTCCATGAG